>WEKX01026414.1:42378-53517 GCA_013390025.1 Pitta sordida
CTTCTGGACTGCCTCCTTTCTGCTGTGTGAAGTTCCCAACAGATATCAGGCAGGTTGAAGTCGCCAATGAGAATTAGGGAGCACGATCTTGAGATGTCCTCCAGTTGTTTATAAAACAATAGGTCAACATCATCCTCCTGATTGGGTGGTCTGTAGCATACTCCAATCACAGTATTAAACTTACTAGCTAACCCTTTGATCTCAACCCATAGTCTCTCAACCCTGTCTTCCTTGATCTCTAGATCAGTGGCGTCAAGAGTATTTGTAATATAAAGAGCCACACCCACCGCCCCTTCTGCCATGCCTATTTCTCCTGAATAGTGTATATACATCCAACTGAACACTCCAGTTATGCGACTCATCCCACCAGTACAGTACATTGTTTTGAAAAGCTTAAATGAAATACCTTATGTATAAATGATAGAGCAAATAATTTATTTTGTTCTTTTCAGTGAAAATACAATCGACAAAGATGATTCACTTTAAGAACTATGTATTTGGTTTTAATATATCACACAACCTTGAGAATGAAAGACATAAAGGGAAGAGCAGATGAACTCACTAAGCCACTCTCCATAATTTACTAAAAGTCCTGGCTTACTGGTGATGTACCACAAGACTGGAAATTGGCTAATGTGACACCCATCCACAAGAACGGCAGGAAAGATGATCCAGGTAATTACAGACCTGTCAGCCTGACCTCAGTCCTGGGCAAAGTCATGGAACAGATACTCCTGTGTGCAGCAACTGCAAAGTGACCATGACATTAGAACTAGTTAGCATGGATTTCTGAGTGGCAAGTCTTGCCTGACCAACCTAATCTCCTTCTATAATCTGGTGACTCTCCTGGTTGACAAAAAAAAGGCCGTGGATGTTGTGTACTTGGACCTTAGGAGAGTCTTTGACACAGTTTCCCATAATAAGCTTCAGGAGAAACTCTCAGAGCTTGGACTGGACAGAAGCATTTCATATTGGGTTAGGAACTGGTTGGATGGACAGGCTCAGAGAGTGCGGGTAAATAGTGCCACATCCAGCTGGCAGCCAGTCACTAGCAGAGTCCCACAGGGCTCCGTGCTTCGCCTGGCACTGTTCAACATCTTTATTGACAATACGGACAATATGGAGAGAATTGAGTCCATCATCACGAATTTTGCGGATGATACCAAGCAGGGGGCAAATGTCAAACAGCCAGAGGGTAGGAGGGCCCTTCAGAGGGACCTTGACAGACTAGAGAAATTGGTAGACTCCAACAGTGTGAGATTTAACAAGACTAAGTGCCGGGTTCTTCACTTGGGACATAACAACCCCAAGCATCGCTATCGACTGGGGAATGAGAGGCTGGAGAGCGGTGAAATGGAGAGGGACTTAGGTGTAATGATTGATAGGAAACTCAATATGAGCCAGCAGTGTGCCCAGGTGGCTAAAAAGGCCAATGGCATCCTGGCCTGTATTAGGAACAGTGCGGTCAGACGGACCAGGGAGGTTGTCCTGCCCCTGTTCTCGGCACTGGTCAGACCACATCTTGAGTACTGTGTCCAGTTCTGGGCTCCCCAGTTTAAGGAGGATGTTGAGCTGCTTGAGAGAGTCCAGAGAAGGGCAACAAGGATGGTGAAGGGACTGGAGGACAAACCCTATGGGGAGCGACTACGGGAACTGGGGTTGTTCAGCCTGGAGAAGAGGAGACTCAGAGGTGACCTGATTGCTGTTTATAACTACCTGCGGGGAGGTTGCCGCCAGGTGGGTGTGGACCTCTTCTTTCAGGCTGACAACACCAGAACAAGAGGACATAGCCTCAAACTACGTCAGGGGAGGTTTAGACTGGATGTTAGGAAGCGATTTTTCACAGAGAGAGTGATCTCTCATTGGAATGGTCTGCCCAGGGAGATGGTGGAGGCGCCATCCCTAGAGGTGCTTAAGAGAAGACTTGATGAGGAGCTTAGTGACATGGTCTAGCTGGTGGGACGCTTGGATGGATGGAGTGTGGTGCCCGTGGTTCCACGCTTGTGGGCCTGATCCCTGGGTGGGCGTTTGCTTGGGAGTTGGACTAGATGATGCTGAGGGTCCCTTCCAACTCAGAATAACCCGTGAACCTGTGACTTCTTCCCTGAAATAAGCTGCACCTTAAGTAATGTTTAATCACACAAAAAAGGAGAAACCATACAGGTATACATGTAACAACATACATTTGTTATGGGTAAACACTGTACCAATGACTCTGAATATCTGGTCCCTTCTCTAAAACTGTTTTGCATCTTGAATAACTCTCAGTGAAAGTAGTCAGCCTTCTTACCTAGAGAAAACAAGAAGTATGATGTTTCATTTTTCCAAATAAGAGTGGCCAACATTGTGACTGGCCAAACAAAAGTAACTTCATAGACTGGCTCTTCTCCTAACAGGACAATAAGGACACATCTGCACTTGGGCTTTAGCTTGGATCAGAAATGTGCTTTTGAAACTAATTTCTAACCATTTCCCACTTGCTTGTTCTTCAGTTGGCATTCATGAGAAGTCTCTCAATAGCATGAACTGTTTTCCTGTTAGGTGAAACAAACTAATCAATTTGAGCCACTGATGGGCTTCAGTCCAAGAGAACAGATTGGCAAAATTCAAAAAACCGAAACCCAGTCAGTGCTCCTGAAATATATAGTGAAATATATATCATGTCCTCACCATGTTTCTTCACTCTACAGAGCCACCCTTCTTTATGTGTACTACTTGCTTATGTAGGCAATGCACACAGAGTACATGTATAAACTATGTGAGTTGCCTAGCTAAACCATACAATCTAGGAGGCTTTTAAAAATAATTGTGTACACCACAAGAGGTTCTGGCTTTATATTGTGTGTGTCAATTTTTGGTAAGTCAAACACATCCCTTTATAAATAAATATGGTGAAAATTAATTTATTTGATTTACAGGATTTTATTTATATGATTTCTCTACACTTCCAAAGTTTACAACATACTGATGTGCAATATATATTTAAAAATAGGTTATGCTACATAATATTCAATATTTTCCTATTCAGAGACACTGTATTGACCCAACATAGTCAGCAATTTTACTGCTTCTGTGTTGTAGTACAGATTCTACTATTTGACTGCCTGCAGCTGATCTTCAGAAATCAGTTAATTTCACTCCTCCCCTCTACCCTGCAGCAAAACCCGAAAACTTCTCAGACATAACAAACATGACTTTCTTGTCTTCAGTTTGATTAAAGAGTAGTTTGTAAAATCTAGTTACAAAGAAAAGTGTATTTCTCAGGATTTAAACCCATTTTGTCTGACAATTATGAAGGAAGATTTTCTTTTTATACTCATTATTTTCATGATTCATGCATCTTTTTAGCCTGGAGCTGGATACTCTTGGGAGAAATAATATTAGGAACAGCATTTGCCTGATTTAAGGGTCCTAAGTTATATTTTCCCATATTTATTAAGTGTACATTTATGTTAAAATGTACATTCCAGAATGTTTAAGAAGAGTGGTTTAACTATTCCTACAGTAAAGTGAATTTAGTTTATCTTGACCAACAGCAGTTTGTTTTGCCCTTATTGTTCTGTTAAAAAAGGTACTTACACTGAATTTTTATTAGTGTGCACTTTATTCCTGCTCACAGGAGGGCTGGAACTAGATCTTCTTTAGGGGCCCCTCTGCGCCAAACCATTTTATGAGTCTATAGATGAATTGTTTCCTTAACATAAGCAGAGTACTTAAATTGCATTTGGAAACTACTGGTAAATCATTGTTAGTAAATTGACATTAAAAAATATAATCCATGCTTTTTTCCCATTACTGGAAGAGCTAATAAGATGTTAAAGTACCAATACATATCTTTCACACTGCAGTCAACACTAACTGTGCATAAAACGTTTCTGTTCACACAACAGCTTGGACTCCAATCTATCCTTTACCTCAGAAACAGCTGAGAGAGAAAAAAGAAAAATCAGGCTGTGTTTTAATAAACAATCACTAGTTCTATATAAAAAATGTAATTTTGGATTTCAAAGACACAGAGATATTGACAAGACCAAAACTAGTAGCACTAGAGTCAGCACCAGTGGATGATGCGGTTCTTCCTGTATGAACCATGAATTTCTACATGATCCTCTTCTCCTCTCAGCAATACTCAGATAATAGTATAATGCTGGTCCGTTTTTCATTTCTCACTGACCTCCTTCTCTCTAACTGCTGTCTCCTCATCTGTCTCCTTCCCTATTAGCACCTCTTCCATCACTGCTTGTGACCTTCAGAAGACCAACCTAGGGTGTATGATACTGCAAGTGATCAAAATTTACTTTTGACCTCACTTTATATGCTAGCTTCTCCAGAAAAGCTTGCTTCATTCTCTGGAAAACACTGGCCTAAAATACCCTCATCTAATACAATTTTCTGCTGTGAACTCAAAGATAGTTATTGTAGATGTTAGAACCTGCATGACCCTTGTGTCTCTGGGATAGTTTACTTAAATTACTCTGTAGTCACAAAATTTGCACAGTACATTGATTCTGTTTCTTATCTGAAGGATCCTCCTATTCCTACTCTTTTTTAGGGAGAAACCTCAAACACAGCACTGAATAAAACTGTACACAATAATAAAATCATTTCGATGGTTTGAAGTCAGCCAATTGACTAGACAATTCATACAAAATAGGACAATAATTTACGGCAGAAAAATGAATTATTACATGAAAGTCAAAATGCTAGAGACACCAGAGAAGATTTAAACATTTTGTCATAGAGTTACAAACTAAGACAAAGATACCTAAGCTCTCCAACTAGTTGTGCCACTTATCAGGGAAAGTGAGTACACAGATTTGTAGAAAGACTTGGCTGCTTAGTATTTTTGTTTGGAGGAAAATAAATTCATTCCCTTACAGTCATCCTCTTTCTCATGCCAAGACTCTAAAGAGCCCATGCACTTAGACTTACCATGTTAATTACATTCTCACGCCCTAAAGGAAATGTTGTCAGAAGCTGTCCATTTTTTGGCCATTTCATAAACCTTCAGAGACTGAAGTTTTCCAAATGAATTTCAAGATTTCAATAGATTAAAGATTAAAGTTACTCAAGTAATCAGTAATTTATCAGGCACTAGTTTAAAAAAAATGGGGAAACAAACTTTGGTAAGCAAGAATTGATAGCATATAGCTTGCTGTATAGTGTACAGGCAATACTTCACAGATTAGTTATGTCTGATATTCTACACTAGGGACAAGATTTGCTCTTAAGAGCCTAATACTAGAAATGGCATCTCATGATCCAAGGTTCTTGGTTTTGTTTAAAATCTAGTATTTGAAGTTACAAGAAATCTGTAAGGCAAAAGTCCCAGCTTCACATATTTCATAATTGCAGGAAATGTTTTTCGAACCCTTAGTTGACTCAAATATTTTTCTCATGATTTTTCTCAGCATGATCTACTTCCCCAATGAATCAGTCATTCTGAGTGAGAAAAGATCTGCACACTTGGAAACACCAACAGAATCTTGCAAGCATTTTCAAATCTTCTATATATTGCATAGCTTTATATTTCCAAAACAAGCTCCAGATGTGTAAAACAGTAATACATAGTGGATTTGTGACAGGATTAAAAGATCACTTGCTTTCTTCTTCTGGCCTTACAGCACTCCAGTTTGATGTCATGTTGCTCTAATTTTTCTAGTCAAAAGGAGATACATAGCAAAATGTTCTCATCATCTCTTCTTTGGCATCTCACTTAACATGACTAGTAGTACAGCCCCCTAGAGAAGTGGTGAAACCTCCAGAGTGCAGTTAAGAGTGTGTAAATTAGATGCTAAATGTCAGAAAGTATGAAGACTTTCTTAAAGAAGCATCCCTAGAAGTCATCTCAATAAACCCCAGGCTTCAAAATGAAGACAGGCGACTCAGATATGAGCAGAAAACATATGCGTAAAATGTTCAACACATCCACAGTAATGCGGATAAAAATAACACCACCCAAAATTCTTTCCCCTGCCCACAACTTGGTAGCTCATGAGACAACTGTTGAACTCGTATCACATGGTTTTGCAGTCACACTAGGCTTAGCATATAATTTATTAATTTTAAAGTACCATTTTATTTTCATATGCATTATGCAGCTAGCTGGTATGACAGCTCTTAGTTATCAGCAACTAACAAATGTACTCAGTTACTCTTGATGGGGAATATTCTTTTAGGCAGAATTAGTATCGGGGAGGAACCATAGTTCCAACAATACCACACCCAGCTAGTGTCACCATGTAGGAGTAGAATTAATAGAAAAGGTCAAATTGTTTAACAGCATTATGAAGTAACATTGTTAGAGTCAGGAAGAAATCTTATGATGATTTATCAACACTATCAGCTGTAGAACAAAGAGCTGAACATAAGCCAGGCAAAAAAATTCTACTCATTAAAAAGGAAATTCATTTACTCATTTAAAAAGTAGTCCTAAAGAAAGTCAGAGAAGGTAATCAACAAAAGATATGTCAAAGTGATTTTAAACATCCCCAGCCCCCACAGTATTCCACTGTATTCTGCAGGAAGATGAATGTAAGTATTTCAGACCAGTAGAACAAACTGGAACAGGTATGGCAAGATCAATTTTAGTCACATAGGTTAAATGTGAGGACATCTGCTCTGCTTAGACTAAAAAGGCTCAGATTAACATAATTAACTTCTCTGTACTTTATGTTCCTTAAACAACCAGCAAAATAGTTCCATTAAAATGTTAAACAATGCTTTTCAGAACAGAAATACATATCTTGCAAGTTTAAATGTTGAAGAGCCTTTCTATGCACAAGGAGCAACTCTAGCACTTACTTTTCCCAAGTTCAACCCGGTTTATTTCAGTAAGATGCCCCTAAATATTTTTTAATTATTTCCATTGCATATAAACATAATCTCCTGGTATTAGTAAATGAACTTGGCTAAATATAGCAAGGGGCACTCATGTTTTATGGGGCATTTTCTTGGTATGCAGATAATATAAATAAAACAAGCACAGAGAAGTTGGCAGTGTTCCACTGACATTACATCACTTTTCCTTAATAGGAAACCTCTCTGCAACTTAACATCTTGCTTTAAACACTCAGAAGTGTCCACAAAGTCTTCAGTGAGGATCATCATATAAGGCCAACAATTAGCTGCAAAGGACTAGAACATAGAGCTGCAACTCCCAGTACAACACTGAAGAGAGAACCTCTAGCCAAAACCACTTTTAAAATGTCACCAACTACAGAACAAGGGAGTTGCAAAATCTCCAAGAAAAGATATGTATAAAATGTACATAATTCCAGTAAAAAGCAAAGGATTAAGTTTTACGTAATTCCTATGGTGTTACTTCTGCAGACTCAGGAGTTCTTCTAGAAACCCTAGAAAACAACAAATTAAAAGGGGAGGCATAATCCAGCAGGCATAAGAAGTACAGAGTCACAATCATCTACCACAGTTTCATTTACTGCTTACCCGTTGTATTCCTGGAAAAGACAAACTCTATTTTGTAGTGCCATCAATATGGCCCCTTACTGTTTGTATGGTATTATTTTGAAGAAATTAGCTAATTATTGTAAAATATTATATCATATTCATTTACTAAGAGACAGATGTTGCCACCCAGACAGGCTGAGCTTTTCACCAAACCCAAGAGGATTCCTAAACTGTACACAATACAAATAAACTATACAGGCAGCAAAACCCACAGGACTTAAAAAAATCCTTTAAGAAAAAGATAGTTCTTGCACTCAATTTTTCACATCTATTACTGAGATTGCCAGTTTTTATTGTGTCATATATTGAGACACAAAAAGTAATCCACGTAGTAGATGAAGAACAAGACTCCAGAGAAATTTTTAATCATGCTGTAATTAATGCAGCAAATTCTAGTTACAGTGAATCCTCTCTGTATCGCAACTTCTCCTTCATGACCTCGCCCATTTGGAAAGCAATTTTTTCGCAAATACGATTCAGCGGTCCATGAGCTCAGCTGGCTGCGACATGCGCAATTGACTCTGCTCTGCCGAGGGGCGATGCCGTGGTGCCTGTGGGGCGCGACTCACCCCACCCTGCAGGGAGGGGGCTCGCAATGGCAGCACCGTGCCCCCGGTCCCTGAATGGGGAGACTGCCTCATGAAAGTGAGGCAAGCTGTGTGCTGGGAGGGGGCTTCTGTTCACGAGCACTGGGGCCGGGCCAGGCGGGAGGAGGGGAGCAGTGGCATGAGGTTTGGGCTGCGAGCCCACACGGTCAGAGCAGCCACTCAGAAATGGTTCCCTTTGCTCGCTTGAGCCGAGACAGACAAGGAGAAGGAGCAGAGAATTGTCCGCACCGCTCCAGAGTTCTGGGGGAGGAGCAATGGGCATGGCCTGCATGCATATTAACGACCTGCAGTTCTTTGTGAGGTTAGGGTTTCGCAATGGCATTGGCCTGTCCCTTTCCTCACGATGGAGGGGGTATAACTATTGTATTTCTAATGCGCAATTGCTAAGCAATAATCCAATTCCTCCTTCAAGTCTGAGTGGTATGTTTACTGGCATAGAACTTTACTGAGAAGATAATGTATTTAAGCACTGTGACACACACACACACACACACACAAACACAAAAACGTATTTACCACAGTACAAAAAGTCAGAGTAGGTCATTTGGTCCTCTGCTTTTTCCAAAAAGGTTTGAGAGGAGGTCACCAAGGAGTGGCTCCTACTTCTTCTAGTTGCAGCTGTGCAGCATGCAATCCTTAAAAATTTATAGTAAATGTTGCCATGTTTACGTAAGTTACTTTCAGGAAACAAAATGCTAATCAAGTAAAGTTAAGCAGAAAATAATCTAGAGTACACTGAATAGCACTGTGAATATTCTAATTTAGGAACCATGTGGTGTTAGGGTATCATGGATTCTCTGTTACCCTTAGTAGGATGTACTAAGAAGTACATCCCTATGTACTTCTGTGTGCCCTACACTTTTCCTTCTCATCTAGCTGCTGTGAAACAACAGTTTAGACTTACAGCAAAAAGAGGAAGTTAATTAAAAGTTGAAAATAACCCTAGAATTAGGATTGGTGGTTTTGTTTGTTGCTTGGGTTTTAAAATCTTGAATCTGTTCGTGCTACCCAAATGGTTCCGCTGGTGCAACAGAAGGGTGGTGCTTGTCCAGGAACAAGCATCTGAAAGCTGGACCTCCCACAGCTCACACTAACAGTGAGGAAGTCTCTTCCAAGCTAGGCTTTGTGAAGTCGTATCTTTAGTTGGCAATTGTGAAGGGTAGCAATGAACTTCCACATCCACTTTACTTCTGAATGGCAATGACCAAATAAGATCTTCAAGTTTTAATTCATCTACACATTTTTAATTCAACTGCCTTAAAATGAATGAAGTCTTTAATGGAGGTATTTATGCAACATTAACACACTCTTGCCAAGTGTACAGTACAGGTCTAAAAATGAGGAAAGGTAGCTTAAAAGTCTATTGCCTGAATGATAACAGTATAAATAACAATATTCACTTGACCAGTTTCACCTTTGTGTATTTTTGTTGACTCATTAATTTGCTACTTACTCCATAATTAGGTTTTCTTTTTTCTTTAACAATATGAAGAGTTATTAGCATCAGTTAATGCTCATTTTCTAACATATCATTTTAGCAGTGGTTTCAACTAATGCCTAGTTTTCAGAAAATGTCAGGGAAAGCAAAAAAATGAAGTTAAACTCAAAACACATTCAAAATAATATGATGGCCATATTTATCTAACATTAATTGAATTTTACTACAATAAAACGTCACCAAAACCTGCTGATTGAACAGTACAGTTGCTGCTGAATAAGTTATTATAACTCTCTTAAGTTTCACCTATTATACAGCATTTCTCTGCCATTTTAGAATCAGAGAAAACATCTGCTAAAATGAGCAGTACTGGAAAAAATTCAATTGCAAGTCTCACACACATTCATCCTTCCACTGTTACTATGTCCTGAGTTAATTAAGATGAAGTATGAATTCATTTTAGAAATACTTGAATAATATATATATAGAGAGAGAGAAATAACAACTTTAATGGGAGAAAGGAACAAAATTTAATATAACAAATATATATATATATGTGTGTTTGAACAACAATCAAAAACAGTATTAAAAAAACCCCACAACAATGGAACAGTGACAACTGTAGACAATTGGGAAAATAAACAAGCATGAGGGGGTTACCTAGTTCAAGGGAAGAACCAGGGCACCTCCAGGATTCCAGAGGCAGGAGAATAGGGTTCAGGGTAGGCAAACCAGTGGAATAACAGCCAGTGATCCTTTCCTGAAACGTCCAAAGGGCTGCAAGGGAGATCCAGCAGTTGGCAGGGGGAAAACTGTGCTAAGATGAGGAGTCAAAGGCCCACGTGGTCCTGGGCAAAAAGGCAGTGGTAGAGATCAGAAGTGAAAACAAGGCATCCTCAGTCCAGAAGGCCCATGAACCTCCCTACTGTGAGCCCAGGAGCTGCAGTTATAGGGCCTCAGGCCCCTCCCTTGTCATATGCCTGAGGGCATGTCTTCCCATGCCATTGGCTGTCACTCAGCCTGCCCTGGCTCTCAGGCCCCTCCCCTAGTCACATGCCTTGCCAGGAGGGAGATAAGGCAAGATAAGAAAAAGTTCTCCATTGTTTGTCCAGTAGAAAGGAGAAGGCCCCTCCCCATGCCCTATGCCTTGCCAGGAAGGGGAGATAAGACACAGTGTCCTTCATTATTTGTCAGGTAGAAAGGAAAAAAACACCTACCCTGGCCACATTCCTTTCAGGGGAGGGAAAGGGAGATAAGAAGAGATACCTATTGTCTGTTCCAGTAAAAAGGAGACAAGTTTTACAATAGAACAAAAGGCTTCTCCCCATGACATTATGCAAGTTAGCCTCCTATATATAGCAGCCTCAAACAGAACTGATATGATAGCTGGGAATGTACAATTTAACCTCATTCAAATAAATTTGGAGGTTTTTATTGAAAAATTTACCCATGTATTGAAATACTTTGCTTAAAAATTATTAGTTTATGCTTTAGGGGGATTTTTTTAAAAGGTGAATTAATTATCCCAGCAATTTGTCACTTAAATGGTACAGAAATACTTGGAGACGCAACCGTTTCATACTTAGGTCCCAAGTTAAGTCACAGAATCACAGAACCACAGAA
>WEKX01026452.1:8816-22863 GCA_013390025.1 Pitta sordida
CCAGCCCCTCCCCTCCCAGTCGATAGCGGTGTATGGTGTTGTTATGTCCAAAGTGAAGAACCTGGCACTTAGTCTTGTTAAATCTCATGCTGTTGGAGTCTGCCCATTCCTCTAGTCTGCCAAGGTTGCTCTGAAGGGCCCTCCTACCCTCTGGCAGTTAACCATTTGCCCCCAGCTTGGTATCATCCGCAAACTTGCTGATGATGGACTCAATTCACTCGTCCATATCATCAATAAAGATGTTGAATAGTGCTGGGCCTAACACTGACCCCTGTGGGACTCCAACAGTGACTGGCTGCCAGCTGGATGTGGCGCCATTCACCAACACTCCCTGAGCTCGTCCATCCAACTAGTTCCTAACCCAACATGAAATGTTTCTATCCAGTCCATGCTCTATGAGTTTCTCCTGAAGCTTATGGGAAACCGTGTCAAAGGCTTATCTGTGGTATTCCTTCCTTCTGGCTGTCCCTTTGCTTGCATTTTAATCTTTTCAACATGCTTTACAACTGCTTTATTTTATGAATATCTTTACATCTTTACAACTGCTTTACTTTATGAACAGGGTGGTGTCATTCACTGTAAAGATGCTGGAAGACTGGCAAGTAGTTAGGATGTTGCAGTCACAATTCATAGGTGATTAATCTACAAGGCTGCTACCCTCTCGAAAAAGATGACAACTGTGATCAGGAGAACAAGAAAGAGCTTGGGAAATGATGCTATGCAAACAGAAGTTAAAGAGACTGCTGGAAGCAACAGCTGTGTTTTAAGATGCTGAATTAACCTTTTGACTTGTAGAGTGCACCTGGGACTATGGATGACACACCTTCTTTTCATAGATGTGATTCATGCTAATGGGTAGAAACTTACTGAAAATACATGTGCGAATTTTATATATGGTTTGTGTGACACTATCAGACAGATCTTGTAGGTTTGGCTGTACCAAAAAATCATGGTAAGCCATTCAACATGTGGAAATGAGAATGTAGTATAAAACATACTTCTGCTCTGTATCTATTTGATAAAAAAAACATATTTACATGAAAAACACTCAAAAATTAAATTGCATGTGTAGGCACCCCTTCAGCATTCTGAAAAATAAAGATCTACACACTTCCAGTTTAGTTAAAAATCTTTCTCTGAGAAAACAGAAAAAGCCCAACACAACTAATGAAAAAATTCACAATACAAGAAACACCCCAACCACACCCCCCAAACTCATCCTCCTGATGAAAACAACATAAAAACAACAAACACATCTACTCCATCTCTGTTAATTCTGTTGAAAAACAAGGGTTTAATAGGAAGCCACTGATATTTTCTTCATAATGCTACAACACTAGCTGAATTAATGTCATAAAAATACAGTTGATTTTAATGTGAATGGTTTTGTACAAGGCTTTGCAAAGCTAGGGTCTGAGGATGTATAGAAAGGGGAAATTAGAAGTTACTTGAAAAGAAAAGAGATGCTGTAGAGAGATGGTCAACAAAAGACCACAGAAAGAAAATGAAAGAATAGAGCAAAGTACTAAAAGCAGAGAGAAAAACAGATGGAATTAAAAAAAAGACAAAGTCCGACTTTATATATTGTGAAATCCAATGTAGACATTTATCATAAATACATGTATCTACCTATAATTCAAAAAACCACACTCATTTCGTTGCATTTTTAAGTTCAAAATTATTATGGTTTAAGTGTGTATTATTTGCAGTCTAACATTCTACGTAATTTTAAATCCCCCAGGAATGATAAAGTAAAACATTACCTATTTGCTTTTTTCATACTCCAATGCTCCCTCCTTGTACTTCTTACTTTCCTTGCACAAGAATTCCAGTCAAAAAACCCTGAAAAATTGTCACACTCAAATGTCAGGTTTTTCAAAGCTGCACCCACACCCCAAAGCACTCATCAGATTTGGTCCATTAAAAATTTAATAACAATACAGTCGGGTCTCCTATATCGCGGACCCATGGTGTTAATCGGGTTCCACGAAGCCCTACTTCTGTGTTGCATGTCAGCTAATTAATATGCAAATTTGCCCCACACCCTCAGATTATCCCCAGTGCTGTTTTGGTGTGTGTTGCTGTGTATTGGTGGCTGCGGCGACTATGCCAGGGGGGTGGGGACGGAGCGAGCAGAGCAGTGGGGCCGCCATGGGTGGGATGGGCGGGTGCAGCGGCAGGGCGGCTGCTGCAGCCAAGATGGCACAAGTGGAGTGGCCGAGCTGCCACAGTGGCTGTGTGGGTTGACTTGCATATTCATGCTGCTTAACTGAATATTCCTGCATGCCAAGTTCTGCATCATTCATCACTAAAAATCACGCCCCTAAGATGTGAGGCCGCAATATGGGGGGTGCAAATATCAAGAGGGCCAACTGTGGTTTTAAAATAATAATGCAAATACGTAACTTAAATTGGCTATACCAAAATACCTGTGTGACCCAACATGATCTTCTGGTTTTCCTCATGCTGCAATTTTGAGTTTCTTATACTTTTCCCAGACCTTCCAGCTGCCCTAATGACCTGATTCCTGACTGACACCTGTCTTCCCTCTCACCAGCTTTCAGTCTGGGTGGGACTGGCTGCGCATCCCAACTGCAAAAAACTCCAGAGATGTTTGATAAGCTTGCTATGTAGAAGGTATATCCAAATTTTTGCTAGATAAAGGGTAGAGGATAATTTTGAAGCACTACTGCTTTAAACGAGGCAGAAATAACAAAGTGAAAAACAAAATTAAGACACTCCAGCATATATACAGGAAAATCTACATAACCAGAAAAGGAGAGAAAAATAAATTAACTCTTCTGATAAACTTGTTTATCATTGTTTACAGAAGATTCTGCAAGAAATACTTGATGTTGTGCTGTCTGGAGAGTCTCCGCATTCAGTGAAGGACATGGCCTTATTGATATCTTGTTTTTACTTTCACTTCAATAATGGCAGAGATTGTATCAGAAAGTTTTAAAAGCAAAATAGAGGTTAGATCCACTTTCAATACTCTAAATTAAAGGAATAAATGAATCACCCAACTGTAGTTAATGGGCAATTAACATAATTCTGGTCTGGTGTAGCCGAAAGATAATGAAAAAGCTGATTGCAAATGAACCTGCAGTAATGTGGGAGGTCATAATACTCCCATAACTCTGAATGAGAAACCAATTTCTCCTCTAACACTTGGTGCTTTGATTGGTGAAGGGCTTTATCATACTATGAAATTTGCCTGTGATAGTATGAGAAATAAAAAAAAGTTCTACTGTGTAAATGGTGGATAGCTTACAGAACAGGTACCCTGAGCTACTGCATGAGCCCATACTAGCTATCATAAACTAGAGGATAATTAGAAGTGCAGTGATGAATAGAGAGGAGAGAAGCATATATCTGAATAATGAGCTCACAACTGTACTACAGCAGGGCAACAACCCACCAGGGAAAATGCAGCAGGGCGTCAGACCCTGTTCCAATCCAGACTGGATGTGCTGATGCCCTCTAACTTGGCCCACCTCCTAGATATGGTGTAATAGCTTCTTTGTGCTCAATTTGTTCTTAGTTATGGAAGGGGTAATGGGGTGGGATGAATTCCACCCACAATGCTTCCCTCTTCCTTCCACTTGCCATCTATGCCTTGATCCTATTAAAACGTAAGATCTTGTTCAGCAAATTGTCATCAGATAAAGTAAATTACATTTAATGCTAGTGGTAATGCTTTCAAAATCAAGAAAACAATTGAGTCTAGGGCAAGGACCATCTCTTTTCCTAGAATTTTAAGTAAATCTATATTTAGCCCCTTTGCGGCTTTTGAGGGGGAAAAAAGGTAATCATTTTAGAACACTGTAATGGTAAATGAATCCACATCTTAGAAGCAGATGGCACATTAATAGGATACTGACACACACAGAGAAAAAGAAGTAAACCTCTAAAATATATCCCCCCCCCACCTTAGTATTTTTCATTACTGTTCTTATGTCTTTTCTACTAAGTTGAATAAAATGATGGTAGATTTAGCAGAGAGGACTTATTCCTAGTGCTATATTTATATCATGACAAAGCAGTAGGTTATTGCTGCATTATGCACAAATGGAAAAGTAAATAGATAAAGTGATGGTGCTTAACACTCAGAAAAAATTAGCATAACGTTTCAGGTGCATGGATTACAAATAAACTATTAAGGTAGATTTTTACATCATCTTTCACACCACTGTCCTATTGCTAATCTGAGGGGTAACAGAAGTCACTAAGTCATTTGAGATGACTTGACCTTCTTTGTGCGTAAAGATGCACACAACTCTGGCATGGGAGCGCCAATGCACAAACCTTTAAGCCGTGAGTGCTGTAGCTTCTACCTCCTTCACACTGAGTAGAACACTCATCTTTGTGGTATCCATAGGATAGCAGAGTACCGGGTTAAAAATGGAAAAAGCATATATACCAAGTCAAGTATTATTAACCCTCCAGCCTAGCCATAAAAAAAAACTATCTCAGTTAGAGTTTCAAGAAATACTTGTTGAAATTACTCTGAAGATATCATATTTATCTACTTGGAAAATCCGTAATAGCCTAAGAAACAGCAGGTAATACATAACTTCAATCCACTTGGGAAAGTCCACATGGCTTTTGTAATGGACAGTCCTGTCTTCCAATTTTACTGGAGTTCTCTTGAAGCGGTTGATATGTGTGAATGGTGTTACAGTAATATCTCACTCATTCGTGCCCTCTTACTCATAGCTTCACTGATTCACAATTTCCCAGTTGAGGCATGTGCAGTACTCGCGTATTCGCGCTTCCGGGTTCGTGGCATTCATAGTTTCCCTCATGATTTGCGGTCACATATTTGTGGGGGTTTTTGCCGCAAACCTAATTCGTGGATTGGATGAATCGCGGGACCTGCAGGAGATCCACAAATACGGAGGTAAGACTGCAATTCAGTTGACATAATTTACTTGAATTTCTAAAGGTCTTCTTAAAAATCCTCCATGAAAACGTTTTTAAGAAAGCTGAGCAGTGATGGAATAAAGTAAAAAGTTTCTGCATATATAAATACCATGCAGGATAGGAAAGGATAGGAAACAGAGGAAAAGTGAATAAATAGTTCTTTGCAACAGAGGATGTTTCGTCTTTGGAATTCCAGGGGGATCTGCGCTGCTAACTGGGATAGTCAATGCGTTCATAAATGATTTGGGAAAGAGAGTGAGTAGGGTGTTCAGGAAGTTTTATAAGGATACAGGGCTATTAAAGGTAGGAAGGGCAAGCAGCGACCAAATGAACTTACAGGAGAACCTTATAACTCTGAGTGACTGGGCAATTAAATGACAAATGAAATTCACTGTAGATAAATGAAAAGCAATGCACATGGGAAAACCAATTCTAACTCCACATATTAATATGATGGAGTTGATCATTACTACTTAGGAGATAGATCTGGGGTTATGACAGATAGTCCTACGAAAATGTCAACCTGATGCTTAATAGCAGTCAAGAAGCCAAGTCAAATGTTAGAAAACATTAGGAAATAAATGAAGAACAAAGCAGAGAACATCACTGTGCTGCTACAGAAAACCATCACTCAATCCCACACTGAATAGTGTATGCTGAATACTGTCAGGTCCCTTTTTTAAAAAATGATGCAGGTAAAACAGAAAATTTCAGAGCAAATCAACAAAAATAATCAAAGCTACGGAGCAGTGATTTTATTAAGAAAAGCTACTTGGCAACTATGACAGGAGATGCTACCACACTTTGTCCTGAAAAAAAAGGATGACCTGCAAGAATATGATAGAAATCTGAGAAATCATGAACACAATGAAGATTATGAATCTGACCTTTCCCACATGAGAATTGGGGAACATCAAGTGTAGATATTAAGAACCACATTCAAAATAAACTGAAGTGCTTCTTTGTATGATAGGTGGTAGACTTGATACTGTGGATGGATGGACTAAAAGGAAAAACTAAACAATTAGATTAATCATCTGCTGAGAGTTACCAAAATGCAGTGACTACATCTATTCATTATGAACATAGCTGGAGTCTGGAGAGCAGCAAGGGCAAGTATCATGCAGAGACAGGTGCTGAGCTAGGTGGGCCTTTGGTCTTACTAGTAATGGCTCTTAATATGATCATACATTCTTCTAAAAGTTTTCTGTATCTGGGATTTTCAAAATGTGGTTGACTAACTAAGATGAGGGAGGAAAAACAAGAGAATGAATAACACACGTTACACAGTTCAGACAAATGGAAGGAATTTCGAACTTTATGTCAATATAGATTAAGGATGACTAGGATAACTATATAACTATGTCAATGTACATTAAGGATAACTAGGCAGAAGACAATGCATACTTTAAGGATATAAGCCCCTTAAGAAAATTATATATTTTCAGATATTTCTTCTTACTTCACATGACTCAATTTATTTTCTTTGATTACTTTAACAGGACATTTTGTATACCAGGAGAGACTTTCCCTCTGTCTACTTCAATTATGACAGAGATCACCTTATCTAATGATCTGGGACATTTTACCAGGACCTCCAATAATCTTCTAGTGTAGTTGCTACCTTAAAGAAATATTTGCACTTTGTTCACTGTAATGAAATCTGATTTATTGCAGATAATGATGCCAACTGGGAAAGAAGAGAAGGATCTAAATTTGAAAGAAGATTGGGAAGGCAGGGGGGCTTCATAAAGGAGTCTTAAATAAATTGTTATAAAGGTGGCATCACCAGATGGACCTGTTACTTACAGTCTTCTAAATTCTCTCTCGGTTTTAAGAACCTTATATCACAGAATCACAGAATGTTATGAGTTGGAAGGGACCCACAAGGATCATCTAGTCCAACTCACCATCTAACACCCGTAAGGAGACCGAGAGCACATCGCAGAGCATAACACCAACCTGGATCCCTCACAGTCTAGCAGGCCACTCCGAGCCGGAAGGGGCCCAACGTCATCCAGCCCTACACCGCCCTGCTAGACCATGTCACTAAGCTCCTCGTCCAGTCTTCTCTTAAACACCTCCAGGGATGGTGACTCCACCACCTCTCTGGGCAGCCCATTCCAATATGCGATTACTCTCTCTGTGAAAAACCGCTTCCTAATGTTAAGATTGAACCTCCCCTGGCGTAGCTTGAGGCCGTGCCCTCTCGTTCTGGTGTCGTCAGCCTGGAAGAAGAGGTCCACACCCATCTGGCTGCAACCTCCCCGCAGGTAGTTGTAAACAGCAATGAGGTCCCCTCTGAGCCTCCTCTTCTCCAAACTGAACAGTCCCAGTTCCTGTAGTCGCTCCTCATAGGGCCTACCCTCCAGTCCATTCACCATCCTCGTTGCCCTTCTCTGGACCCTCTCAAGCAGCTCAACATCCCTCTTAAACTGGGGAGCCCAGAACTGCACACAGTACTCAAGATGAGGTCTGACCAGCGCTGTGTACAGGGGAAGGACAACCTCCCTGGACCGACTGACCACACTGTTCCTGATGCAGGCCAGGATGCCATTGGCCTTCTTAGCCACCTGGGCACACTGCTGGCTCATGTTGAGTTTCCTATCAATCAGTACACCCAAGTCTCTCTCCACTTCACCAGTCTCGAGCCACTCTTCCCCCAGCCGATAGCGGTGCACGGGGTTGTTGTGGCCAAAGTGAAGAACCCGGCACTTAGTCTTGTTAAACCTCATATTGTTGGAGCCTGCCCACCTCTCCAGCCTGTCAAGGTCCCTCTGGAGGGCCTTCCTACCCTCCGGCTGTTCAACATTTGCCCCCAGCTTAGTATCATCCGCAAACTTGCTGATGATGGACTCAATTCCCTCGTCCATGTCATCGATAAAGATGTTGAACAGTTATATATTGTATAACTTTGTGAAATAATTTAATGAAATCATTTCTGTGCTCCAGACTATAGCAAATAGCAGAGGAGTTTGCTCTCTGTCCTAGTGTCTACCACAACTACTATTTTGGGAACCCTTTGATGCCTTTTCAGGACTTCTGAATGAAGACATCACCTGAACCCTTACTGCTCTTTATTCAAAGAAATTATTACATGACAGTGGAAATAAAGTATCCTGCACAAGGGCTGCACCTAGTGCCTGTGACACTGATTTCACCCTGCAATTGTAAACTCACCTGCAGGGTTCTAACACTGAATGTTGCTTTGGCAGAAAGACAAGCAGTTACAGCTGATCCACACATAACCTTATCGATTGTATCTCTCCTCTCCCAGGCTTTCCAGAACAGTGCTTGAGATTGGATCCTCTCTGCCATTTTTCTTGTTATAGATCTGCTTATTCTTTCTGTTATCAGCGCTCCCAATATGCATTATCTCTGTACATTATCAGCCACAACAAAGCCAGAAGAAGAAAAGCTTTCCCTGTAAAATATTTAACTTAAAACCCCAATTATCTGATCAAAAGCTTTGGCTCTTTCCCAGGGAAGAGAGCAACCTTCAGTTTATTGCCCATAGAGGAGCCTGTTCTTATTAATCAAGGCACCTCAGTACCTTATTCAGCCAAAAGCTGTACGTGGAGAAACTGGTCGGATTGCTGCCTCTGTGGATGGACGGGTGCTAGACTGTATTGAAAAGGCTATCAGAACCTTGGCAAAAATTGTCTCCTCTTTGTTAAATTCTTGTCTGTACCAGATGCTATCACTGGGTTTTAAGTTCCACTTTGGAATTCTATTTTTAGAGCTCAAGTGGGATTTATATGGTGCTCCGACCTAACACAAGCTCTCTGCACGAGGCTGACTTTAGCCTTGCATGTACTCATTGCTGAAACTACTAACTATAATGGACCAAGAAGGGCTTGCTCTGCATATGTCTAATAGACTACCAGGTTCCTGAAATGTAAGACTTCCATGATGCCTAAAATTTCATCAAATGCTTGTAACATAATAAAGATGACAAATTATGTTTGTAAGTTCACCTTTCCTTATCATCAGTGTCTGTACTTCTTTAGTGGCTGTTACAGAAAAATACCAAACCCTCATTTTAAGAATAAATGAAGCAAGATTCCTTAATTTTTTTATAGCTAAGGAAAAAAATCCCTTTTGCAGCCTAGTGTATGATCATGCTGTCATCAGCCCTGGCTCCCTTCACTTGCATAAATTTTGAGCTGTTGGCCAGCTTAAACAAATAGATAGAAGAGCACAGGGGAAGAGGTCTCATGGATATTCAACTCCTTTGGGATTTATTAGGTAGAGGAAAGAGAGTACTAATATCCCATTGACAGAAATATGCTGAACCTGTATTAGAAAGCAGAGAAGGCAAATAGTAGCAGATGAAGACATAAATATAATAGAACATTAGATGCTGTTGATATTGTTGCTCATGGATAACATGTTAATGTGAGGGAACAAATACGCAGGAGGTCAAGACCTGTGTGCTCACAATGTTGTTAGTGTGTTTTGTTATTTGTTTCTTCAGCTGCAGGTGAACACTGGGCAGCCGTAAGTGCCCCTTTCATATAAAAATAAAGATTAAAAAATCAGTCCTGAGTGTCTTGCCCAAATTCAACCAGTGATAGGGAACAATTATATATATGTTGCTTCAAATTGCCTGGCCTTGATAAATTTCTGTTTGAAGACTGAGCTGGGGTAAGGAAAAATATTTCCAGGATGGTCTCAATTTCATAACTGCACATTAGCTATAAGACAAAAAAACCCCCACAACTAAAAACAAAACACAAAATGAATCCAAACAATTCACAGTAGTAGAATAAAGCAATGAAGAATGAAAAAACGATGAAGAAATCCACGTTTGCCTGTGCTTCACAGTAATTAATGCTTTTTGAGATATTAGATAAACTTTTCTTTGTTGTAATTAAAACAGATTTCCCAGATCTCCTATTTCAGTTCTCAAGCTCCACCTTTTCTCAGCTTTGTCTGAAATTAGTCACATTTTCTACCACTTTAATAAACGTGGAATACAATTTGGAAATTATCTGTTTGCATCAGCACTGGCAATGAACAATAGCTCAGATTTTGAAAGTCAAGGCTTCAATAATAAGGCCTGATTTTCTTAGCAATCAGATGCATACACACGCATATACACACACACGCACACACACCACATGTCTTTGTGAATAGGGCCCAAAACAGCTGCAACCTTCCAGAAATTAATTGGATTCTCGATCATTTGCATTTTTATATAGTTTACCAACAAAAGATGGAGATAGCAAGTTTATTAATGTGAAAAGAGAGAGAGAGAGAGAAACGGAGAGAGAAAGTGAATGTTTTGGTTGAGCCACTAATCCAAATTTTAATACACGTAGTGTCTATCCACCTTGTAATACTGCAGCACATCCTCCAAGGTGGAAATTGATATGCAGGTCTAAACTGCAGGCAGCTGTTAAGGACTCCTACTGATGCCTAGGGCCTTTACAGTTCCTCATCTGGGTAGACATTATGATTTGATAATGGCCATATTCAGACAACACCCAAGGCAATTCTAGGATTTGCTGTCACAATAGACACACTGAAAATAAAGTCAATGTAAATAGATTAAGAAATTGACAGAATAACAAGGCAGAAAGAATTAGAATGAATACACAAATGGCAGATGACAACTCAATGTATTATGATACAAAGATGGGATAAGGAAAGTGGAGCTAGAGGATTTATCTGCTGCCAGTATGCCTTCAACCTGCTTCCTGCCTGTGCGGATGCCTATTTCACTGAGAACTGAAATCTTTATTAGATGTTTTATCTCCCTTGCTGCCCATAGAAAAGCTTCCTTTCTACTCAACTGAAAGCTCCTGAAGGTCCTCATCATGTGTCCAACAGAGCTTCAGTTTTTCCAGGTAGTCATCTGGTGACCAGTGGGACAAATTGACCCTCCCTTCACTGTGGGATAGGAAGAAAATACTGACTTGATATTCAGAGGACAGAGTGACCCTCAACTCACAAGAGTTGAGGTGAACACCAGGTGACAGGGTGGTAACCAGGACACTACGTCATATGATTAGTTTACAAATTTCTTAAAAATGCTTATGATGAGGTGTATGTGAGGTTTAGTGCATGAACTATTCTGTGGAATCCCTTATTCACTGACTTTTGGGGGGGTATAAATCAATGGAATTTTATTTATTAACTTTTATTGCAACTTTGTCTCGGCAAAAACCCAGCTCCTAGCTCTGCTCAACCCAGCCTGAAAAACCAAATCATACCTAAGTAAAGAAGGCACCAGACCAATTCCTAAAATGCAGAATCTGACTTTATGTGCAGAATAACTGTGGATACTTAATAGTTTCTTTGTTGGTCTCTGTATGATAGACCCAGAGCACATCCAGAGATGGAATATCAAGCAATGATACCTCCAGCAAATTGTTGGGTGAAGAAGGGATTAGAACTCCTGTAAGGATGAAAATGAAACCCAGCACTGTGTTAGTGCTCAGCTGGATAAACATCCTGTGAACTTCGATTCTCTGTTAGTGCACCCAGCAGTGTCAGACCTGGTGCACAGCTTTCCTGTGGAATATGAGCAAGGCACACAGGAAAGCAAGGCAGTAGCCCTGCACAGGGCTGGTCTATAGCAGCAGGTGACTGGAGACACCATGGAACAGTAAAATGCCATCTACTTTGACTATGTCAGAGTTTTGGACAGCAAAATTGGGCAACAGATTGACACTGGAGTAAAAGGTATTGCTGTGAGGAAGGAAGAAAGAGCAACTTTGCCCCTCGGGGTCTACATGAGTGCGAAGTCATACATTCAGCTATCCAGCCCAGCTCCATGTTTTAGTTCAAGCCCTTTCCTATTTACTTATTTTGCTGAAATCACTGAGAAGGCTTGAGATAGCTCTTGTGTTTGAACAACGCAAATCCCAAACCCTCAATGCAGGGTATTCAACCAACATATCTCCAGTAATCTGAAGGGAACTTTGACTCATTTTGAGTAAAATATTTAGTATTTCTTGACTTCATGGGAATTAACACAGTGCTTGAGTGCTGTGTTGAATCAGGGACAAAATTATGTATGTCTTGCATAAATAATAATTTAATCTTTATGATTTTATGCATGCCTCTTACCTTGTATGGATCTCGTGGATGTAACAGGTCCATCTAATTCCGAAACAATGCAATGGAACAAAGTACTTTGAACTTTAATTTTCTGATCTTTTTCTTTCATTCCTGCCTCATTTCTTTTGCCCCATAAGGGGGGTCTCCATGACTTTCCTACATTTTGAAGAGGTTCCTGTCCTTCTGCATAAAGTTGGACCAGTTTTTCTATATAAACTTGGATCACAATTGTCACTTACATCACATATCCTTCTTTTTTTTTCCTATTTTTTTCTTTGTTTCCTTTTCTCTTCACTTTCTTCCTTTAGGTGTTATTTTTATGCCTCTTTCTTTGCATATTCACAACCACTTCTGTCTAATACTCTCTCATTCTTCTCTGATTAATTTACACCAAGCATCTACTGAATCTATTTCTTTCCCTTAGGGAAAATAATCTATTCCTTC
Source organism: Pitta sordida (assembly GCA_013390025.1). Classification (NCBI taxonomy): domain Eukaryota; kingdom Metazoa; phylum Chordata; class Aves; order Passeriformes; family Pittidae; genus Pitta; species Pitta sordida. Next base: position 21,255 of record WEKX01026452.1, read on the forward strand.
CTATGAAATCTATTCCTTCCCCCTTCAGGGTCAGAGAAAGAGATAAGATGATGGTAGTCATGGCCAGAGAAAGGATAAATCAGGCATCAAGGATAAAAAGGGATGAATGTTATAGAACGGCCAAGTATGAGGAAGAACGAGGTAGAATAACAAATATTAAAAGAAGAGGAGGGAAGGGAAAATTTTGATAAAGAACATAGAAAAAGAATTGAAAACAAGGGTAGTGAGGGAAAAACTACAGTGTTACTACTTTTAGTCACAAGTTCAATGTTTCCTCACTTTTGAGGACGTGAAGCTGCAAGGAGTAGAGCCCTCCATTTCGCATTAAATTAGTCCTGTTAAAAGGAATACCTTGATTACAGTTAGCTTGCCAGCATTTGGAGATGAGACAGAAACATGGCCAACATTCTACTGGCTGAATATATAGTGAGACACATTACGGAAAGATAAAGTATCTAAGCTCACCAAGCCCTTATTTATCCAACTTTTGTTAACCTTTACAGAATACCTTTACAGAATACCTTTGCAGGTATTCTGGTAGTACTGAAAAGCCAAGCAAGTAATAGTCATATAACTAGGCAACGTTTTGCATGGCACAAATAACTGTACTTGTGCTGCCTAGGCACTTCGTAATTTCCTGCTTTTGAGAAACATGAGAAGTGTAAGATCAGAATCCTGAGCTCAAAGGAAATATATATCCACTTAAATTATAGCAGTGCAGCCACTTTTGAACTAAAAATGGTGCTGACAGAATGTTGCCTGTGTGAATGTATCTAATTTAGATGGTTTAAGAAAGTGCCAGAGGAGAAAACACAGAAAGCTGATGCGTATTAGGGCAGGAGTGGTAGGGAAACTACAGATAGAGCAAGATCATGAAAAGACTAGGGCTGAAAGGGTGGATGAGGGAACATGTCCATATAGGACTGTAAAAAGTGCAGATGAAGATTGCATTTGTCAGGCACTGCAGATGAAGTGGAAATGAGGATACGGGCAATGAGAACTCAGAGCCATTCTAGACAAAGCAGTATTTGTTGCTACCAAATTGACTGAATAGAGGGCCATGACAGGAAAAAGTAAGGCTCAGGATGTCAGAGAGAGCTATTCTGTGGTTGTGCTTGGGAATCTAGCACAGCATTATCATAGCTTTCCATCTGTTTACTTCATAGCTATAAAATATATTTTGTTTTCAGGAAGTATCAAACATGCTTTGATTCTGTGATTCTGTATGCTTACTTAAATGTTCAGGATTTATAGCACTTATCTTCTGTATTTCAAGGGTACTATACCTGAATTCTGCCTGGAGACTACCTTCTCCAGAGTGAGAAGGCAATACCAAGGACAGCTCATGTGATAAGCTGTATTCCACTTGTTAAAAATGGTGAAATGCTTCTCCAAGCAAAAATATAAATATTTGACTGCTGTTTCACTAGGCAATAGAAATGTAGTATTTTCTTCTCTGTAGTGAGAAAGCACTAATATACCCCTTAGTTCATTCTACGAGAGGCAGCAAGAAGGAGAAGCTGTTGCATGACCAAAACCAAATTCTGATAATAAAGAACAGTATTCGATATTACTTTCCTATTGTATCACAGTATCACAGTATGGATAA
>WEKX01026462.1:13345-23713 GCA_013390025.1 Pitta sordida
AATGGAAACATATTTTATCTGGGGAGCTTTCTTTTTTTTTTTTCCCTTCCCATATTAAATGTAAATCATTATCTAGTATGTCTACCAATTGCTCATCTGATGAGCCTTGACCTGGAACTTTGCTGAAAGCATTAAGGGATTTAATGAAATCACAGAATTTGTTCCAGGAATCAGCCATTACACAGAAGAGGAAAAATGCAGATAGCAGAGCAAGACTTTGTAGTTCCCCATGTTACACTGCAGGAAAGTAATCTGGTTTTAGAATGACAGCTCAGCCATAGGATAATTTAATACACAGAAACACAGTGCACCTTGCCTGGAAAGAGGATTTTATAACAGTTTAGTCATAGCTATTTTCAGTGACTCAGTGAGTTGCAATGACATTCATAAAAACTCCCACAAGCCTGGAATCAGCTGTGGGGCTGCTGCTGAACCTAGTGATAGAGATTTGTGCCTCATTGCTACCTGTTTGCCTTCATATGACGTGAAAATTCCTCCAGCTTGTAGGAACACCAATATTCATACTGTGAGCAGAATGACCCATGTAATTATATGTGGGCTGTGCCTGACATAAATCTGACAGTTGTTTGGGACTTAATAGTTAAAGAATTAAATGTTGACAGCATAATTAATACTGGTAAAGCATAGAAAATAGATTTGGTCAAACAAAAATAATTTCTGTTTTGATAAGTTTGCAAATTTAGTTATTAAAGACAACCACCTACCTGTAATCCATCCAGATTCCTTAGTAAAAGACACCATTATGGCAAAATATATGGAGTGCAGTATCAGTAAAATACATCTTAGAAGAGATTCAATGTTGCCTAGCAATCCAATTTTAAATAATTTTCCATGGGGAATCACTGGCAAATATTCTGCAAGCATTGCCTGTAGATAGAATATTACCAAAAGTTTTGCAAAGATCTGGAAATAATCCAGTGCTCATTCCTGATAAAAACTTTGGATGATACTGGTAAAGGGGTAAATATTGAAGAAGGCTAGACAGTCTTTTGAGACATCTGGATAATTCAATATGAAAGCCTATTCATACAAAAAATATTTTCCTACAGCTAATACATCCTAATATACAGGAACAGAAACTTCAGCTCATATCAAGAGAATAGGTATTTATTGGCAAATCAGGGACTCCTGAAAACCATTTGGGATTAGGAAGAGTGAAAAGGTGAAAGGAGGTGAAGAAAAATTCCAATCTTCACAGTAGTAAGACAGGATACTGAGCAGGGGCAAAGAGATGCTTTGACCCCAGGGACAAGTGAGCCTGGTACGGAACTGTTCCACATATTTTTAATAGCAGCATGTTTTGGAACAATGTTTAAATGTTAGAGAATGGCCATGAAATATTCACAGCAATTATCTGAGAGTGGGAGCAAATGCTTCGGTAAAGAGATTTTCAGTATTTTACAGTCTAGTTACTGTGCTGAGCTTTGTGTCACGGTTCCTGTTGCTTGACCTAATTCTTCAAAAGGTCTCTCTGTGTAGTGTACCAAAAGGGAGCTTGAGAGGCAAATTAACTGCAAAGTGTACAACCCTTAATAGGAAAAAATATTGGGGACTACATCTTTAGCCGTTCTGGGAAAGTCATGCCAGGAATCAAGGCAGATAAACTTAAATGGGAAACAAGACATAGACTCTTAATGATGATTGGTTGGCCATTGCTAAAAATTCACAGTGATGGTTTTCCCTCTCACTGTATTCGTAGCAGTTCCTGAAGGCATTTAGGAAAACCACTATATTAAAAATGAGTTATTTGGCTTACTGTAAAATGCAGTGGGGAGAAAACCTTCAGTCTTGTTATACAGAAGGGCACTCTCTAGAAATGTAATGTTTTCTTTGGCCTCAAATTTTGTACAGTGCTGCTGCTGATTCAAGATGTTTGAAATAGGAGTGATCTGGATGCAGTATCAGAGAAATTGTGTTTTCCGTTATGGGCTAATGAGGACCTAAAATTCCCCTGATCATTCCCTTGTGTTGTCAGACTGTTATGTCTAGCAGTTGTTTCTGAAATTGTGTTAATAGACAAGAAAAGAGATAGGGGATTAATCAGAGGAAATTCAGGAGGTTCTTATTTCCTCTTCTCTTTATTCCCATAGCAATGACAAAGATGAAGCATCCTCTATAAAAATGCCAGAACTGCTAAATCAGGACTCATGTGGACACTGCTGCCCTTGTGATTCTCCTGCTGTTTATGTGGCTTTTATAATTGAAGTGATATTGTTGAAATCATATCTAGCACAAGAGCTCCATATTTATTCTTCCTCCCCAAGACTTTGGTCTCAGCTTTCCCTGACAAATATGTCAAGCAGTATATTATCTTCCAGCTAAGCAAACACTCATTCTTCCACATCTCCCCCGATGCAGCGATTCACACCATCCACAGAGCCCTGATCTTCTCTCTTCACTTGTCTGCATCATTAAAAGAAGAGGCAGAAGCAGTGCCCAAATCAATGGGAGGAGTTCTGCAAATGTAAGTACATCAAATGAAACAATATTTTGCAACAAACCAGAAAGTGCTAATAGAGCCGCTTCAACTCCTACCATGCTCTTTCTTCTCCACTGCACGTCTGGCAATCTGTGACTGGCCAAAGGGAACTTTCTCAGCTCTGCAGGATCTTTGCCACCAAGGCATTAATGTGTTCAGTCCATTTATTTTAGACTAGGACTTCATAGGTTGCCCAAGCTCAAAATGAATTGAAGTTGTAGAACACCTTCCTCAGATAGCTGTCTCTGTATTTTCATATACAATTTGTGCCCTTTCTCCCACGTAGTGAAGGATATGGGAATGCACTGCTAGCATTACTCAACCTTCCTGTTCACATGACATTTTGCAGATGTTTACATAAAGGAAAATGAAAATCTTACTCATGGTCACACAGCATGTCCATGCTCAGTTTCAGTCAGGTAACCCCAAACTTGTGACTCCCCAAAATGTCAGGCATGACAGGCATGCAGTCTACCATGCAGTCTACTTCTTTCAATTCTTAATTTCCCACTCAAGTACTGCACAAGGCTCAGCTGGTAAGAAATTTTATTTTGAAGTTCCAATGAACTTCAGCACCAGTGTGTCCTGTTGTATTTTTGTCATCTTATTTTCATGTTTCATTTTGACTCTGGTCTGAGGTGATACAGGGTTTGATGGACTGGTATAAATACGAATAGTATAGAAAGAAGTGAAGGTTCTTAGTGAATCCAAGTGCCTTCAATTGCCATTGAAATCAGCATCTCACAAGAGTGGATTCTACATTTCTACACTACATATCCTAGACTATTACTCAAAATGTCATACTAATCTTGAGCAGCAATAAATGTAAACTTAGCTTAGAATTTATATGTCATGAAGCACGGAAGACACACTTCAGTTTAGTAGGTAACAGAGAAATGCAAACATATAAAATTTCAAACTTTCTGACATAAATAGATGTTTCTAAACAGACCATAGGAAGGAGTTTTCACTACAGTTTTTTTAATATGTAGTCTGGTTTGTTTCATTTGTGCCACATTTGCTTTTAAAGTGGTGCAGAAATTAGAACTATAGAAGATCTTTAACAGATCTGATAATTGAAATTACAGGGTTGGAATTAAGAATTAATACAATTATGAAAAAATATATATATGGTGCTTTATCAGGAATAAAAATTGCCAAACATGGTAGCATTTTCCTGTCCAGGACCTCTCTCAGATGGCAGTATCATGTCAAGCTGATTTTCCTCGTCATATCAATTTCCACTTTGGTGAAAATAAATGTAGTTTTTGGGCCTCAGATCAATCAGACCACTGATAATTGATGTCATTTTGAAAAAATCCACCAAAATGTGCCTAGTCTGCAACATGGGAAAGGAAAACTTAACTGGAGTAAAAATACATCTCCATTATCTTCCATAACACAAATGTAACAATACCTTGAACACTTCTAGTGTATGAAATAGATAATAAATGAGCACTGAGCAGAGCTTGTCACCAGGACAGTAAAAAAAATCTTTCTCTTGCAAGGAGAAAGTAGGAAACCAGATTTTTCCTGTTCTTTCCCCAACAGCACTTACCAGCGCTCTTAGATGGTGACGATGATGTGATGCTTTTGTAAATGCTGTCTTTCAGATGAGATACATGACTCTTGAACAGCTGTATACAGGACTCAGCAGAGAAGTTTGAGGGAGAGTTTTAAGGCAGGAAAATAGGACAAAATCCATCCTGGGTAATTTCTCTACATTCAGTCGTACCTTCAGAAAATGGAATGCTCTGCTTCAATTTCTGTTCTAAAATAACAAGCTACCTTTAAAAACTGTTAGTGTGGAGCTGGATTGTGCTCCCCCAGAATACGATTAGCTTCCAACAACAGGTCCCATGTATGAAGACATCCCTTAAGTTTGTTACTGCTGTGGCAGCCAAGCTGTGGCAATCACAATCACTGTGGTGTGCTCTGGACTGATCAGCAATGTGCCTGCCTAGTCCTGGGGTTTTGCTTGGCATGGAGCAGCAGGCTGCCTTGTCACCCTGCATTTATACACTCATCAGCCAAGGCAACACTAGATATAGCAATAAACACAGAAAACCGTCTGTGAGGAAGGAATTGTCATATTAGATCCATATCAGACCTGACTTTGGATAGGAAGTGACCATGAAAAATGACAAAAAATTATGGAAGAATGACAATGAAAGAGGAGGAAGTGAGTAGCTACGCGGGAGTAGGAGCGGGTAAGGAAAAGCAGTGAAGCTGAAGTACCTGGGATATCTGAGATAGAGGGGTTGCACTCAAGGCTGAAGAAAATTGCACCATGTTTTTTGAATGGCCATTGATTTCCCTTCTCACTGTGGTGATTTTGCAAGTATTGTTACTACTTTGTTCAACTGTAAAAAGCTCAAAATGGAAACCTTAAAAGAATACCCTTACAATGCAGGATCTAAGACATTTTTAGAGCTTTTAAATTGAAGAGTGTTACATTAAAACTAGGTTATTAACAATAATTACATGTTAAAATCTTGCAAACCTCTGGTTTCTTTATTCCCATCACCAAAGCTTTTTATATCACAAGATTTTTATTCATTTAATTGTAGCCTTACTCTAAACTTGTTCTGCATTTTATCTCACTTTGGTTTCTGGAACAATAGCTTATCCTTTTAACTATGTAGCTTTCCAGTCCCTTTGTAGCATGAGAAAGAGATGAAGATGCTGAGCTGAGTCACAATAATTATATTGATCCATTGTAAAGAATCATAGAGCATTTTCCTTGAGTTCCTTAATAAAAACCTGCATGAAATTAAGCATTAGTAAGGCCTATTAAAACAGTCTACCTGGAAAGTTCGTATTCTCACATAAAATTCCTATCTTTGTCTTCCACTTTGATCATTATATTAGATGTTTTCTATGTAAATTAATTAAATTTTCTTTCTAAAATATTGTCCTCCTTTAAGCTTTCCATGATCAGCTAGAATTTTGACTTTCCAGGTGAATTCATTTTAGCCTTTTCTCTCTGCAGCTCACTGCAATTCAAAACTGCCTCTTCATTTACCCACTTTCACCAGGTTCTGAAACTCAGCCAGTATTCAACATCTTGGATATTTAATCATGGACTCAACCGAAAAAATCCAAAACTCTGTCTCTTCCCTGTCAAATTCTCAAACTTTCATTCTCTCCAAGTGCTGCTACTGCCACTGTCCTTATATTGCCCTGGACACTAGGTGGGTTTTATTTTTCTCCTTTCTCCAAACATCCAGACGACATTTTAATCTGGCAGAAACTCCTTCTAAAGCATATCACCACTGGTACTTTGCACATTGCCATTCAGAGTCTCCTCACCTCTCATAGCAGCAAAGCCTTAATAGCACATTCTATTCCTTTGCCTGTATTACTTCTTTCAAACTATCAAATTTACCAACAGTCCTGGCTTACTGGGGTTGTGCCACAAGACTGGAAATTGGCCAATGTGACACCCATCCACAAGAAGGGCAGGAAAGATGATCCTAACAACTACAGACCAGTCAGCCTGACCTCAGTCCCATGCAAGGTCATGGAACAGATGGTCTTGTGTGCCATCACACAGCACCTGCAGAACAACCATGACATTGGATCTAGTCAGCATGGATTTCGGAAAGGCAGGTCCTGCCTGACTAACTTGATCTCCTTTTATGATCCAGTGACTCGACTGGTTGATGACAAAAAGGCTGTGGATGTTGTGTACTTGGACCTTAGCAAAGCCTTTGACACGGTTTCACACAATAAGCTTCAGGAGAAACTTGTGAAACTTGGGCTGGNCTCTTCTTCCAGGCTGACGACACCAGAACGAGAGGGCACGGCCTCAAGCTGCGCCAGGGGAGGTTCAATCTTAACATTAGGAAGCGGTTTTTCACAGAGAGAGTAATCGCATATTGGAATGGGCTGCCCAGAGAGGTGGTGGAGTCACCATCCCTGGAGGTGTTTAAGAGAAGACTGGACGAGGAGCTTAGTGACATGGTCTAGCTGGGGGGTGTAGGGCTGGATGACGTTGGGCCCCTTCCGGCTCGGAGTGGCCTGCTAGACTGTGAGGGATCCAGGTTGGTGTTATGCTCTGCGATGTGCTCTCGGTCTCCTTACGGGTGTTAGATGGTGAGTTGGACTAGATGATCCTTGTGGCTCCCTTCCAACTCATAACATTCTGTGATTCTGTGATTCTGTGATAAGACAAAATGTGTTGCACAGCCAACAGCCCAGCTCTCCCACCCTGCTGAAAGTCTTCACAAGTTCCCCTTTTCTGCTGCTGAGCTTGAGATGTTACACTTAAGCTTTGTACAGTTTTACGTTGTCCTACTTTTCTGATTTTGTCTCAGAACCTGTCCCCCCTTACACCTTTCATTGTTATGCTACCAGCTCTGAAGGTTTCCTTCTCTGTCTCGCTCACAAAAGGCTGTAATCTTTGCACATCACTCCTCGTACATGCTGCACTCACCCTGCAGTGAGATCATGATCCTCTTTAAAATCCTCCTCAAGACAGCACTGCCTTCTCCAGCCTACATGTGTAGTCTTCAAGAAATTAGTCATCCACTGATACCCAATGCACGCTGAAGCCGATATTCTTGGGGGTTTCTTATATTATACTTACAGATTCAGACTTAGTGGCTCTTTGGATAGCACAGAGCTGTGTTTTATGTAACCACAGCATTCTGATTACTCAGCTCATCACTGTGCTCATCTTCCATCTGGTTCTTCATCCTTACAACTTGTTTTTAGTTCCATTGTAAATTTTTTGGGACAAAAACAATGTCTTCCACATTCATAGTCTTTCCAATTCCAGAGGACCTCTTACTCAGTTGAAGTAAGACTTTGGATGCCATCATGTTACAAATTACATTTAAACTAAACAGAAACAGTGATTATATTCCAGAGTAAGAAAACAAAGCAAAATTATTAGTAGCAAACAGGATGGAAATCTGAAGTGTATTTCTGGATAAACAGAAATAAAACCAATTCCTAGTTTTCTTATTAATAGCTAATAAAATATTCCAGGATAGGTGACATCCCACAGCTATATTTTTACCAGTAGTCAAAACAGTACCTAGGACAGATAGACAGACTGTACAGTGGTGGTAAGGCTAAGCATATTTTAGTAGCGAATTTCCAAACAAATTTTTCTAATTATGATCATCTTTTCATACTTGCCAAGATACTTCAAATAGTGTCAGGCAGCTAAATTTTAGGAGACAAAATGATATTGAAGCTACGCTCTATTATGCTTAAAAGTCTCTGACTAGGTTCTATGTAGACCTGTTCACAAGAGTAGACAACTTTCATAAAGAGAAACATGCAGCCCCGTGTGAAGCTTGGTGTTCCTGAGAAGGGACATGTGAGCCAGTGGGATGTCCTGCAGCACTGAGGGAGCCTGGCCTCAGGCGAAGAACATCTTTCCCAGCTTTCTCGGCTGGAGACCTAAGGGACTAAAATAGTATGTACTGAAAAAGCACAACTGGAATCTAAATCTGTCATTTTGGCCTAGACTGTAGCACAGCTGTAGCAGGTTGGAAAGGTAGCTTAAAGTCTTGCCACCATAACCAGATAGGCAGACACTTGGAGATACTGGAAAGCCCATGCTGGCATGTCAGTCAAATGCCACTGACTACTGTAAAAGGCAGCAGATAAACAAATGTGTCATTGAAAGTGAGATATTAATCTGGTTTTCTTTCAGCAGAGGTAGTGATGTCTAACAGTTTTAGGTTCTGAAGACTCAGGTACAATTGCTTGCTGCTAGAAGCTGAGGCAGAAGTCACATGCATCTTCACATGTAGTCCCCTGAATTGAGAACTTCTCTGCCCTTAAGGTGAAGTATTAGAGTTGCACCTAAGAAGAGTATTTAAATCATGCTTTTCAAGGTATTGTACAAGGTAGCAAAAGGTTTCAGGTGGACTTTTGGCAAGTGGGACTCTCTTTGAATGGCACCATCATTAGGATTCTGTTTTGCCTTTCTACAGAACTTCTATTGTCACTGGATGACCAGTCATGAACATTTTCCCAGACAAACTGTGCCTTATTAGAATACAGAATATGCTGAGTTGCAAGGGACTCAAGAATATTGTTGAGTCCAACTCCTGGCCCTGCTCAGGACACCTCAAGAATCACACCATGTGCCTGAGAGCATTGTCCAAATGCTTCTTGAACTCTGTCAAGCATGGTGCTGTGACCACTTCCCTGGGAAGCCTGTTTCAGTGCTCAACCACCCTCTGGGTGAAGAATCTTCTCCTGATATCCAACTTAAACCTCCATTGACTCAGCTTCATGCCATTTCCTTGAGTCCTGTCACTGGTCACCACAAAGAGATCAGTGTCTGCCCCTCCTCTTCCCCTCACAAGGATGTCATCACTGCAATGAGGTCTCCCCTCAGTCTCTTTTTCTCGAGGTTGAACAGACCAAGTGACCTCAGCCACTCCTCATACGGCTTCCCCTCAAGGCCCTTCACCATTTTGTTGCCCTCCTTCAGACACTCTCTAGTAGCTTAAGGCCTTTTTTATATTGTGGTGCACAAAACTGCAGGCAATACTCAACATGAGACTGTACCAGTGCAGGCTAGGGTGTAAAGTGTCCTTAAGTCTAACCCTGTTCTTTTTTTTCCAATGAGTTTACATGTAAATGGTGAAGTCAAAAAGGAATTTCAATAACTGTCTGTAATTAAGCAAAGCACAATTAACGTCTCTTTTATTATGGAAACTGTTACAGGTGAAGAAAAACTAGTTCTTTTTCAGATGGTGAGGATTCAGGGAACCCTGAAAGGAGAACTTGCCCGGCAAACAGCTTTGGAGAGGGTTTAGTGAGGCAAGAAAACTTTGGAAGTGTTATGAAAACGAGCTGCTTTTTGTTCTTCCAATGCACACAATGAGCTCCCAAACCTCCCTAATCTCTATAGAGTGCAGATGCTGCTTTGTGAGATTTCTCTTTTAACTATAGCCTGGTAATAACTGTTCCTCGTAGTTGCTCAGCTTGGTAAGGTTTGACCTTTTCTTGCAGATGAAAGCTGTAAGAAATGTAATTTTAAAATCCTAGGGTCATTTACTTTGATGATTCAACACATACCAGAAAATAATATCCTACCTAACCAAATGTCAATAGAATGCAATTATTTAGGACAACTAAAACAATATCTTGAAGGCAATTCAGAGTAAGTCTTTATGATATAAAGATTGTCTTGGTGTGTTCTGTTCTGAATTGTGTATTTGTTCAACTGTGTCCAATGACTTGTTATCAAGTAAGATAATGAATAGAAGTGATAACTGTAAAGAGACAGTAAAATTATTAGCCTGTCATAACTTTCTAAGAACAACAATTTTTTTACAAGACAGCATATTGGGTAGAAATTTATTGTCCAATAGTGATGGGATGTAAGGAGCCACTATTTTGTAGTGTTACCTTTAAAATCCCTCATACTCAGTATTTGCTGACATTGCATTATATCCCGTAAATGTATTGCCTGTATTTGTAATAAAAGCAAAATTTAAAGAAGATAATAAATCACTGCTGTCCATGCTAAGAAATGGCTTTACTTGGCATCAGCAGAAAAAGTAGCAGTGATTCCAGTATCCCCTTTTATATAGATGTGTGGGCCAGAATTCACTTTTAACTGACGGCAACAGTGGTAACTCAGCTGGAATGCAGTTGTGACATGCCTTTTGATGCAGTGAGCGAAGTAAGGAGTTCAGTGAGTGAGTTTGACTGAGTCCCACCTGGGCCGTCTTCTGCCTTTTTCCAAGAAAGTTCACAGGTTCACAGGTTATTCTGAGTTGGAAGGGACCCACAAGGATCATCTAGTCCAACTCCCAAGCAAGCACCCACCCAGTGATCAAACCCACAACCCCGGAGCCATGGGCACCATGCTCCATCCATCCAAGCCTCCC
>WEKX01026490.1:0-11325 GCA_013390025.1 Pitta sordida
AGGTCAGGGAGAACATTAGGAATCTTACCTGTGGCATCCATTGGAATCTGTAGTTATCCCAAGATTTAATCTCAGGAAGGTGAGCTAGTAGTAGATACTGGAGCATCAAGGATTACAACAGTTTAAAATGCCTGATGTAAACAACATGAATTCATCAAATGCTGATGAAATTCAAACTGAAATACACCTTGCTGTTCTGTAAATAGCTGCTTTTGACTTTTCCATTTTTTGTCGTCTCATTGTAAACCATCGGGAGAAAAGGCTAGTTTTTATGGAGAATGGAGATTCTCTAAAGTCACTGGAGGTTTGTTGGGAGATGATTAGGTTTGAAGAAAGAGAGAGTTTCTGATCTAAGGCTGCAGCATGTAATGCTGTGGTTTGTCTTGCCTTGAAGTATCCAAGGCTTACCAATATCATTTCTGGTTCATTGTTAAACTGAGGTGTCAGCAGTGAGTCAGTTGAGTTTGGGTTTTTTTTTAAACTGTGCCAGTGTGTATATGGAATAAGGTGACAGCAGGTTTTGTACCCCTGTCTGTACGTGCACCTGCCAGTGAGGTCAGTACATTACAGAAGCCTTCTCTCATTTTGTGTATGTACCACTGCGCTCTGCTCAATGGAGTTTGTAACTGCGAGACTGTATTGATAATCCTCTACCTCAATTTTGAGAGCATGTTTTATTGAATAAAACAGAGGAGATTTACCTTTCCTTTTCAAATTGAAAAATGTCTGGACAGTTTTTGAAGTATTTTACAAGTTTCAATCAAACCAACAGAATTGGAATGAGACCAGAATTCTTGTTTATTACCTCACTATTCTATAGGGTTTGTATACCTTGTATTTTGCTGAGGAAAGTTATGAGTTCTGTTCCTGTTCTGTTCAGAACTCAACAGGTATGAGTTCTGTTCCTGTTTTCACTGTGGGCTTTTTGAGGAGAACAGTGTGGTAGTACATCTGCTCTGCTGCCAGTTGCCTCTGAAATGGCCTCTGCTAATTAGGAATTGTTAAACTTCTGAAGTCAAAGAACAGTCAAGCTTCCTGCATATGTAAGGCATTTTCATATCACAGACTGTGCCTGGGCAGTGTATATATGTGGTTTATACTAAAAGATACAATGGTACAGGTATGAGTTGTTGTAGTAGCTTATGGTTCTCTGAACACTTAATACCTGTGGTTTTAATCACAATGTATCTGGTTTCACTTCCACATTAATAATCATCCAAAGTAGTTATTCAGAACTTAACACAGTTTCCTGCAGCACGGGTTAACACATATAAATAAAATTAAATCTCAGGGTTTGACTACCTACAGCTTTAATTTCAAATTCAATGGAAAGGGTTCATTGTTCATCTTTCTTTTTTTCCTGAAAATGCCATTCTGTCACAATTAAATTCCAGCGTCCATTCTTCACCTGGAACTCATCACTTAAAGTCAGTTTTATATAAGAGGAGGCATAAATGAGTGCAGAAAGTTCATTTTGGACTGATGAAAGGGAGCCTTTGTGGGTTTTCTGTATATCTGTAATAACCATTCAGAGTAACTTTGACAAGTTAAAGGGGGAAACAGACTTCTCATGCTGTCCAGATCATTCCTTACCATTTCAAGTATGTGAAGATGTTTTTTCTTGCCTGATATTTTAATTCCTAGGAACTCAGGATGCTGGCTCCAAATGAAGCATTTAAGTGTCTGTGGAATTTGGAACAGATCATGTGCCAAATAATATTGTCTTTGCTATCATGAAGTAGATAACTCATGTTAAGGACAATATCCACATGGCACTTTAAGTATGTAATGTACTGTGATCAGCACCAAGTACTCCTGATTTTTTAGTTATTGTGATAAAATAAACTACTTGGTCCCAGCAGCAAAACACTGCAAATACTGTAATTTGGAACTGATTGATCCCTGATGCCCTGTAGTTTAATTATCTCTTGTTTCTTTCAGCTGTGTTGGAAGAGACGTTCAGAGGCTTAGGCTATGAGGTTCATTGTCACAGGTATTTAAATATTGCCACCATGAAACAAACAGTGCTTGAAGTTGCAAGGTTACAGAAGCACAGAAATTGTGACAGCTTCGTTTGCATATTGGTGAGCCGTGGAAGTCCTCAGAGCATCTTCTGTACAGACCACACATTTTCTGGATTCCCATTGGAACTAATAAAGAAGTGCTTTACAGCGGACTCATGTCCTGGACTCGCAGGAAAACCGAAGCTTTTTTTTATTCAGAGCTACATTGTGACAGAAGATAATCAAGAATGTTCTAGCCTGTTGGAAGTAGATGGAAATGATGCTAATACCAATGCTAAAGTCATTATCCCCAAAGAAGCAGACATCTTTTGGAGTCATTGTAGGGTGGATGTGTCTACACTAGAAAAATCCCCGACTTCATCTTCGTATTATCTGCGTTGCCTGACTGAGCTACTCCGCAATCCTTACAAAAGGTAAATTTAAAAAAAAAAAAAGAAAGATTAAAAAATAACCTTTTTTCCCATGACAGCCTCTTGTCATAAAGAGAAACCATAAGTTTCATCCCATCTGGTCTTGAAATTGTCAGAGTGTCATAGGCTAAAAGTCAAGTACACCTGATCATCAAAGAATGACAAAGAAAGATTGCCTAAAGTAGGAGTGAATGTTTTGATTATGAAGGGCAAAATTGAAGTGTGTTATGGCACTGGAGTTTACAGAGTGAGAAGGGGAGAACCTGTCCTGGATAACGCATGTCAATATTTTAGACAGGGTTGGAAATCCTCCCTCTGCAAGACAACAAGGCACATTCCAGGCTTCTGTTAAATAGAGGATTACCATGTACCATAAAGAGCACTGCTTGCAAATACAAAAAAGTCAGTGCCTAAGTTCAGGGAAAAGGCAATAGGGAGGTTTCTGTAGAGTTAATTAACTCTTCTCTCAAAGACCCACTAGATTGACCCTATGTAATCTTGAATTTAAACTGTCAGAAAACTTTTGTCTCTTTAAAGAGTTCAAAAGGAATCTGAGCAGAAGTCAGTTACATTTGGATATATGTATAGCTTACCAACAAAGTTTTTCTCTCTACAACTGATAAACCAAGGAGGTAACACAAATCAGAATAATTAATAACACCACAGTGATTTGGGTTATAACATTTTGTCTCAAAATGCATCTTCAGCTTTATGCTTTAGAGGTCTCGCCTTTGCAGTAAAGACTGAAATTTGAGACTTTGTCCTTGCCAAGTCTAAAGTTGTCCTTTCTGTTGTGGATTCTTAAACGGTGTCTTACTTCCTTCTCTAATGGAATGCTTTTACTTTTTTTTTGCTTCAGGAGACTCTCTATATTTGATATCCATACAGAACTGAATGGAAAAGTTTATGAATGGAATAAGACCACTGACCCAAACCAACAATACTCGCTTCTGCTCAAGCACACACTGACAAAGACACTTTTTCTTTGTCCTGTTTAACTTCTGTTGGAAAGGACATGTGTGGAGTTGCTAACAAGAAGCATTTAATATGATCCGGATAGTTTCATGCATACTTTTACTTTATGCATGCTAACTTCATGTATATCTAAAGTACCTGTTGCTTCCAAACCCTGGAATTTGGAAGCATTTTGTTGTGCTAAGACACTAGATTTTATATGTTGATACACAAAGCTTGGGTGAGAATGGTAGCTATTGTATAGCGCTCTGGTAGATCTTGCAACTAAATACCACAAGGAAGCTGAGTGGAAAGAGCTCTAACCTGTGTAGCTGTTGGGTTTTCCAACAAAACAAAAGCGGTTTTATTGGCTTTTGGTGGTTTCTTAGCATACCTGTTAGCAGTTATTACTTAAACAAATAATAGCCAGTCCAAATCACTGAAATGGTCTGGGTACTTTCCCCTGCACCTAATAATGGCAAACATGTCAGGAAAGAATTCCTACCCAGTAACACCAGTTCTTTATTAACAAGTTCGGGCTTGCATGCCTCCATAGACAAGGAAAACAGGAGGGGGGGAGAGAGATGGTCTTTCCAATAATCTGGGTTGCATCTGCTTGCTGTATCAGAGGTTGTGTCATCAGTACTGTCCACACCACAAAAGCCACATTTTGGTCTGTTTTCCACTGATGCAAAATGAGTCTGCATGTGGTATTACAGTGATCTACCACACAGTTAAAAAAATGTGAGACTTGGGCAGATGTGGAAGCTGTATAACTACTCTGGATGGGTTGTACTGAAATTTATCATTATTGGACTTAGGCCATTCTCTTCCCTCCTGAAGTAGGCCACTTGAAAACTTTTGGTTTTTTTTGACTGATACTAAAACCAACAATTATTTGTTTAGAATATTAGCAATAGAATATATTCTCTTCTTAGTTTTGTGACAATGTAGGTTTGGTTTGGGGGTTAAGGGTACGTATTTTTTGCCTTAGTGCATGACACATGTCCACTCTGTAAGAAATGAAGAAGAAATGCTGTTTTGAAAACTGGGGCACCTGTAAGTAACCTTTGCAGCGGAAAAGTTTCAGAACTTGCTGTTTAACAAGACACTCTGCTCCTGTGTTGGTGGTGTTTGGAATACAGAAGTCAGATTCACTGCTCCATGGCACTCGAGTTTTGGTTTCTGGTAACTGGAATAGAATTTCTTGTCGTTCTTTATGTGCTGTGTATATACAAGAGGGGAAAGAGAACGGGCAAAAGGTGTTCTCATGAGGCAGGAGATTCTGTGGTGTGTTGTACCAGACATACATGATTTTTCTCAGCCACGTACACTGATGTGGCTGAGCCATAAACAGAGCTTGCTTTGCACTGTTACATACTTGTGTATTACAATAGTTGTCAACTCATTATCCAAAAAAGAAGGAATGTTCAAGGGGAGGTTATGATGCTTGCTAGCAGTTGTAAGTGGAGCATGTTATATGTCTGATCTCCCCTTTCAACTCTGCATTATGAAGTGACTCCTGTTACAGATACCTGAGTCAGAGCAGCTTTTTATGAGAGTTTCTGAGAATTCTTTTCTGCTATCAGGAGTTCTAAGTTTCTGACACGCAGGAGGATGCTGCCTCTGAAGAGGCTATGTGTGGATGGTCTAACTATCTTCCATTTAAACTAAATCTCCTGTATTGAATTGACAGCTTTTCTGTGCCTGTTTTGAAAAAAAATGTCAGCTTTTCAGCTCCTGTATTATTTGGTCTTAATCTCTATTATTCGGTATTATATTCGGTATTATGTATTCAGTAAGACATTACAACTCAATCCAAATGCTGGATATCAAGCTGATTTTTCTAAATAAAATTTCTGTATGCAGTCATACTGATTGTCTCTCTGGACCACAGAATAACTGNAGTGAGCTTGGCCTCGGGGAGCCGCCGGCACGGGGCCCGGGGCCGGAGGTCATACGACAGGTACCAAAACGGGGGGGGCTGCAACGGAGTGGGAACGAGAGAAGGCTGCAGCTCCCCAGCCCGAATCCCGCGCCTTTCCCTTGCGGCCGCCTCCCCGCTGCCCGCGGGGCCCCCCGGGACATTGGCCTCGCACGTGGGGCCGAGCCTTGGCCTCCCCGGGCGCTCCTCGGGTTTGCGCTGCTCTGGAGTCTCTGGGCACTGCCCCGGTCAGTCCAACTTTACAGGAGAAAAAAAAAAAAAAAAACCAAAAAAAGAAATTTCGAAATCCTTATTGCTTNCACTCGAGTTTTGGTTTCTGGTAACTGGAATAGAATTTCTTGTCGTTCTTTATGTGCTGTGTATATACAAGAGGGGAAAGAGAATGGGCAAAATATAAATTACACCCTTCAGTGGCTCAGGTGTTCTCATGAGGCAGGAGATTCTGTGGTGTGTTGTACCAGACATACATGATTTTTCTCAGCCACGTACACTGATGTGGCTGAGCCATAAACAGAGCTTGCTTTGCACTGTTACATACTTGTGTATTACAATAGTTGTCAACTCATTATCCAAAAAAGAAGGAATGTTCAAGGGGAGGTTATGATGCTTGCTAGCAGTTGTAAGTGGAGCATGTTATATGTCTGATCTCCCCTTTCAACTCTGCATTATGAAGTGACTCCTGTTACAGATACCTGAGTCAGAGCAGCTTTTTATGAGTTTCTGAGAATTCTTTTCTGCTATCAGGAGTTCTAAGTTTCTGACACGCAGGAGGATGCTGCCTCTGAAGAGGCTATGTGTGGATGGTCTAACTATCTTCCATTTAAACTAAATCTCCTGTATTGAATTGACAGCTTTTCTGTGCCTGTTTTGAAAAAAAATGTCAGCTTTTCAGCTCCTGTATTATTTGGTCTTAATCTCTATTATTCGGTATTATATTCGGTATTATGTATTCAGTAAGACATTACAACTCAATCCAAATGCTGGATATCAAGCTGATTTTTCTAAATAAAATTTCTGTATGCAGTCATACTGATTGTCTCTCTAGACCACAGAATAACTGAAACTCTTAGTCAATTTATCTTGTAGACCACTACAACTTGCTAAATTTGACTGTTCTCTGACTGTATAAAAATGAGCTGACTGAATAAAGGACAGCGAGCCTCAGAGTTTGAACAGCAGCTTTTAAAGGCGTGAGCAAGGAGACGCTCCCCATTGACCCGAGGGTCTGGGGGGATTCAGATGTCCCTGGAGCTGCCCAAGGCCGCAGGGAGCCTGCCCTGACCGCCTTGCTGCTCCTGCCCCTGCCGCACCCGCGTACAAGGGCAGTGCATCTCCCTCCTACAAGCACTGCTCTTCAAGCTTCCTTTCACTGGAAAAAAAAACCCAAACAGGTAAAATGTTTGTGGCGTGTTTGCGATGTAGCCTGCTTTAAAATGGCTTGAAAGCAAAGAGCGGGACGAGTTTCGTGCCGGAGTCGTTTGTGGCTCCGGCCTGTCTCCGGGGCGGAGTTCCCCGCGGCTCCCGGGCTCTGAGCGATGCCAGCCCGGAGAGGAGGGGCGGCCGTTCGCTGGTAGCGGTTCCTCGCTCCCCAAAAGTGCCCCGGCTCCTTCCCCCAGGTCCANACCAACAACAGTAATTTCGTAATCCTTATTGCTTATTTTATATGATTTTCCTTCTACTGTATATCTCCAAGCATACATTAGAGACGCTGAGTCATTCCTTTGCTGTCTCGGTGCCCTGCGAGGTCCAGCGGTGAATGTTGGGGTGAGCCGAGCCTGGCTGTGCCAGTGCTGGGTGTTCAGCATCGCCCAGCTGTATGGGTTGGTTTGCTCGTTTTCCTTGGCTTTAGGACTCTGTTTTTTTACCATGGTGTTTTGTAAGTAACATGTAAAATGCATAAAGCTGTAGAGGGTTCTGAAAGGCCCACAGCAATCAGCTGAGCAGGGGTAACCCAGCAGCAGTAGGTCCTTTCCTGGCAGTGAGAGAGCTTATGGACAGCTGGCAAACGCAGCACACCTGGAGAGGTCTTGAGGGTATTCCAAACTCAAGCAGGACATGTTTGGAGTGAAACAATTTCTGAGAATGGTAGTAACGCAGTCTTGAAAGCTAAACAGATTAAGGAGTTTGAGCTGGATCAAGGTCCATTGGGCTGGATCAGTTGCACCTGGGTCAGGGACAAGCCCAGATAGGAGTGCAGACCGGGAGAAGAAGTCATTGAGAGCAGCAGAGCAGCTCTGCACAGAAAGACTTGGGGGTTCTTGTGGATGAAAAACTAGACAGCCCAAAAGGCTGCTTCGAGTCCTGGGCTGCATCAAAAAAGGAGTGGCCAGCACGTCAAGGGAGATGATTTTCCTCTCTGTCCTTGAGACCCCACCTGGAGCGCTGCATCCAGCTCTGGAGTCCTCAGCACAGGAAAGATGTGGATCTGTTGGAGCAGGTCCAGAGGAGGGTCACGAAGATGATCAGCGGGACAGACCACTTCTGGTACAAAGACAGGACAAAAGCTGGAGTTGTTCAGCAGAGGGAAGAGAAGGCTTCAGGGAGACCTCATTGTGGCCTTCCAATGCCAGTGTTCAAGGACAGGTTGGATAAGACTTTGAGCAACCTCATCCAGTGAGTGACATCCCTGCTTATGGCAGGGGGTTGGAACTAGAGGACCTTTAAGGTCCCTTCCAACCCATTCTATGATCATGATCTTGCTTCAGTTTGATAGGCTGATGAAATGACTATGTACACCTGGTGTACTCACAGCTCACCCCTATTCTGAAGTGATGATTTTTTTAAAGCCTTTAATTTGAAATCATTGTCTCTAAATTCTGAATTGTCATATTTCAGTTTGAACCTGGATTATTTAGGTTTGTTAGTTTAGGCAGAAATCAGTTTAACCTACATTCTTCTGCTAAATGTAGTTGAGTAAAATATCTAGATAAGGTTTTTAAAGCAGTATTTAGCTAAATTAAAGACTGATAGAATTTCTGTGTGTAGGCAACCGGCTTAGGTGAATCCAATATCAGCTTAAGTGAAGCAGGTGTCAAAATACATAGGATTTCATATGAGAAGGAATGTGAAAAACAGTTATTGATATACATATGAGAGAGTAGGTTTGAATACTTAAAAAAGCAATTTGAACTGGGTTTTTTTGGTTTTTTGCACAGGCTCTGTCTCGTGACTTAGGGTCAGGACATGATTCAGGATTCCTGGGCTCTGTCAAATCTTGTTTTCCTAACTTGGCACCTGGACTTGAGGATTTCATTTTCTATCTGCCTCTGAACACAAAAATGCAACAGTCTCTTCTCTGTGCCCCCACATGCCGTGATATCCTCTGTGGTTTAGCTGCTGAACTGTCCTCCCAGATGCTTCTTAGGCTTTGGATTCCTAGGTTCTGTCCCTACTCTGCTTTCCTGGTGTTTTTCTTGTGCTCCTTCTGTAGAAACCTTTCTTTCAGCTGCTCTAAACAAAAGATTGAAGACCTACCTGCCAAAAGGTACTGAAACACTTTTTTACTTATATAACCTTCCACGGGCAGAAAAGAACTACCTAGGCTACGTGGAAGAAGTAGTGGAAGTGGTGTCTCTGTTAAACTTAAGATTGGGTTGCTTGTGCAGAGCCTAATTAGACAGAGCATGGAGTGCTGTTAGACTTTAGCTGACGTTTACTTACAAGGGAGACTTATAAGGGGTTTTCTGTGCCAATACAATTTAGAAGCAAGATACAGCTGGGAATGGATGGATTTTCCACAGCGTCAGCATGGGCATCAGTCTTGTAACAGAGGAACACCTCCCTGCTACAGCCAGATCAAGGAATATGCATGAACCACTGTGCTGTCTCCATTGATAGCTGTGATAAGTTACTGCAGGGACTCTTCCCACCTACCATGGAGAGAAGCAAAGATCTGAATGTAGAAGATGTTTCAAAGAAAAAGAAGAACTTCAGACCCTCTTGAGGTCATCTAGCACAGGGGGTTTGCTTGGAGCGGGGCTAATTTCAAATATGGACCAGGTTGTTTGCCAAATCTTGTCTTTTTTGTAGTCCTGTGTTTACAGAAGTAAATTTCAAGTTTAAGAGGAAACTCTTTTTCTGCAGGTAATTCAGGGCTTCCTTTATTAGAAGGATTGCTTTATTGAAAATTCAAGTGTTGCTAGTGCTTGCTTTCTACTTTCAGGCAGAGACTATTAGCTCCAGGAACATGGAAGGTGGTGTCAGCTTGGAGTTCCGTCAGCAGCTTTTGGACATTAGTGAAAATCTAGGGACTGAAGATGTAGCAGCTTTGAAGTTTCTCTGTACTGACTTGCTCTCCTTCAGGAAGCTAGAAAGTGTCAAGTCAGCAGTAGACATTTTTAATCTTCTCATGACTGAGGAATATCTGAATGCGGAAGATACTTTCCTAGTGGCTGAACTCTTATACAGAATTAAATGTCACTTTTTGCTCAAGAAACTTGGTTACACCCAGGAGAAAGTGCAAGGATGTCTGCATGAGAAGGGGAGAGTGTCTCCATACAGGTAAGCTTGCAGTGGAATTTATTCTCTCCATTACTGCTCTCTGTGCCATAGTGTTTCCATTTTTAAATTCACACATTGCTTTTGGTTTTTACACCATCTTTTGTTCCTGCTTTTATCTCACTGGATCTCTGTTATAGGCAAATGCTGTATGAATTGTCAGAGAACATCACCAAGGAGAAGGTGAAGAATATCATGTTCCTCCTGCAAGAGCAGCTTCCAAAGCGATGGACAACTCTTGTATGTGAGGAAGGAGACAAATGTGCATCTGGTGGGCAGGTAAGAAGGAAGGGGGGAAACAGGAGAAGTGTGAGAAGTATTTGGCAGAATAGAGCATTACGTACATGCAGTCAGGCTGGTCAGTAGTTATAGGGTTAGCAGGAAGGAAGCTGTTGACATTGGAGTTTGGTGCTTTGTGCCAAGGTTAGTCATTCACAGTTCACTGTCTAGCATCAAATTATAAAAGGGAGACAAACCAAATCTTTGCCCAGCTTGAGCCATATGCCAAGGAGATTCACGTTCATGTATCGTTGGTACTGTTTCACAGCAGTAAAGCCTTCTTGAAGCCAAGAGTCATTAATATGGTTTGAATGAATCTCTTTAAACAAGACCAAACCAACACAACCAGTGGCTTTCCCTGAAGCAACATTTCTACTTTCCACAGTGATGTAAAATTTGACTGTTTGGACCTTGTTGGTAGGGAGTAAAGCAAACAATAATGTGATTGAGACAAACACGGCTGAGAGACCCTTCGATTTCTAAGGAACTCTAAATATATTTTACTCTCTCCTTTTGCCTGTCAGTCTGCTTTGGATTTGCTGATTTTATTGGAAAAAAAAGGTCTTTTAACTGAAAACAATGTACAGATACTGGAGGAAGTCTGTATGAAGGTTTCACCTGATCTCCTGAAGAAAATAAACTGCTACAAAAAGGCAAAAGGTGAGAAATTCAGAGTCTAGGAGTAGACTTGCTGAAACGCAGGAAGCACTAGATGAGTCTGGGCAAGTGAACATCAAGGTCATACGTGTGCATTGCTGAGTCAGGATCTAAAGTGGGATTATCTTCACAAACCAATTTGCCATGACAATCCCTAGCTTGTGTTTTTTCCTATCTTAAGTCCATCTGAGGCCACACAGAGCAACCCAGCACATACACAACAGGCTGGGAGACTGAAAATCTGTTTATAGTTATTCGCACTTCTCCATTTCCCAATTAATAGTGCTGAGATGATGATGACTGATGTGTAAAAGGCACTTTCTGATCTATAAATGTGTGCTACTTAAAGGCAATTGTATATGCACGTGTGTCTGATACAGGGACTATAAGGATACAGATAATTTCTGTTCTTATGTAAAGAAACAAAGTTACCAGTGATTCAGGAACAAAAAAAACCCCAAACTTCAATAGTAACTGTGTATTATTTTTCTTATAATACAGTTAAATTTTAAGCTGATTTCCAGATGAAAAATTCATTTGAATGCCTGAGGTAGAATCT
>WEKX01026494.1:4647-37740 GCA_013390025.1 Pitta sordida
GGCCATCTGCCCCTCCGACTCACTTTTCGGCACATTGGGACCGCCTGCTCCTGTGCCTTCATGAGCTCATTCTTAAAGTATGTCCAGCCCTCCTGGACCCCTCTGCCATTAAGGGCTTTTTCCCATGGTACCCTCTCAATCAAGTTCCTAAACAGCCCAAAGTCAGCCCTCCGAAAGTCGAGCATGGAGGTTTGATTTTTGCCCCTTCTTGGCACACAGCCGATCGAGAATTCTATGATCTCATGATCGCTGCATCCCAGATTTCCTCCAACCACAATGTCACTGACTAACCCTTCCTTATTGGTGAACAACAGGTCAAGGACCGCCCCCCCCCGGTAGGCTCACTCACGTGTTGCATCAAGAAACAGTCGTCGACTACCTCTAAGAACCTTCTAGACTGTCTCCTCTCTGCTGTGTGGAGTTCAAAGATAATGACAAAAGTACGAGCAAGCAAACACCAAGAGATAATCTCATCATGTTTAAAAAAGCCAAACAAACAACAATGCCTTTTACAGGTACAACTACTCAAAAATATGTAAAAAATAACTTTAATCTCACTGAAATTGAAAAAAATAAAAATAAAACTAGGCAGCCAGATGCTCAACTGAGGTGAATTTACTTATTCTATTGACTTCAACAGGCCCACCTATTTTTGTTTATAGACAGACTAATTAGTTTGATGCAGGGCCAAAATCATTGTATGTGTTGATAAAAAAAACGAACTGCAGGGTAAGAAGATTATGAGGAGACATGACACAAACTTACTTGTTCCATAAATCTCACAAAAGAATGTCCAGGTTCCAGGAACACGAAGGAAAGATGGAAACAGAAGTTACCTTTCTGTGATCTGGCTCTCAGTAAATCACAGCTCTACTCTGAGTTATATAAGTGTCATAACCTCAGGTCTGTAATTTTTTATTTGGAATAGAATTTGAAATTAACAAAGTGAACCGTTCTGTTAGTAAGAAAGCAAATAATATGCAGATTCTGTTCCAAAATTTTCAAGTCAACATTAGCTTTAAAAAAGAACAAAAAGTTAATCTGAGAACATAGAAATGTAGATTTGGGTTCATATGTGTGTCTTTCTCACGTATTTAGAAGCCTGTTGTTATGTTATTGTTAAATGGCTTTTATAGATTGTAAGGTATTTTCATTAGCCAAAGCTGACTGGCTTTTCTGAATACATCTTTAAACTCTTTCAAAGTAGTTTTTCTGGGAACCATTTCTTAAAGGCAAAGAGAATAATTTCCTGATGCTAACTGTTTTCTTTTCTTTCTCTGCAGGCTTAAGTGATAACTGGGTATCTTGTTAGCAGAACAGAAATGAATAACTCAACGTACATAAACTCTTCCACTGAAAATGTGATGGCTTTGGAGAGCCCCTATAAAACTGTCGAGGTGATCTTCATTGTCCTGGTAGCAGGGTCTCTCAGTCTAGTCACCATAATTGGGAACATCCTGGTCATGGTGTCAATCAAAGTAAACAGGCACTTACAGACTGTAAATAACTATTTCCTGTTCAGCTTGGCCTGCGCTGACTTGATCATCGGCATCTTTTCAATGAACCTGTACACCCTCTACACTGTGATAGGTTACTGGCCCTTAGGGCCTGTGGTGTGTGACCTCTGGCTGGCTCTCGACTATGTGGTCAGCAATGCCTCTGTAATGAACCTCCTCATTATCAGCTTTGACAGATACTTTTGTGTCACCAAGCCTCTGACATATCCTGTGAAGCGGACCACTAAGATGGCAGGCATGATGATTGCAGCTGCCTGGGTGCTGTCCTTTATCCTGTGGGCCCCTGCAATTCTCTTCTGGCAATTCATTGTGGGAGGAAGGACTGTCCCAGATGGGGATTGCTACATCCAGTTTTTTTCCAACCCTGCTGTCACTTTTGGCACTGCCATTGCAGCCTTCTATTTGCCTGTTGTCATCATGACTGTCCTTTACTGGCAAATTTCTCGAGCCAGTAAGAGTAGGATAAAGAAAGGGAAAAAGGAAGCTACCCAAAACCAAGATGCAGTTTCCCCCAGCCTTGTCCAAGGTAAATTAGTGAAACCAAACAATAACAACATCTCAAGCAGTGGAGACGGGTTGGAGCACAGCAAAATTCAAAATGGAAAAACCAGTGAAGAGACTGTGACTGAAAACTGTATTCAAGGGGAGAAGGAAAGCTCCAATGACTCCAGCTCTGTCAGTGTGATCGCTTCCAACTTGAAAGAGGATGAAGCTACCAAAGATGCCAAACAGGCTTCTGCCTCCCAAGACCATCTCAAAGTAGAGAACTCCAAGCTGACATGCATCAGGATAGTCACCAAAACCCAAAAAGGTGACTGCTGTGCCCCTACCAACACTACTGTGGAGATCGTAGGCACGAATGGGGAGGAAAAACAGAATAGTGTAGCCCGGAAAATTGTCAAGATGACAAAGCAGCCAGCCAAAAAGAAACCACCCCCTTCTAGAGAGAAAAAAGTGACAAGGACTATCTTAGCCATCCTCCTGGCCTTCATCATAACCTGGACCCCATACAATGTGATGGTGCTCATCAACAGCTTCTGCACATCCTGCATCCCTAACACTGTGTGGACCATAGGTTACTGGCTGTGTTATATCAACAGCACCATTAACCCTGCTTGTTATGCGCTCTGCAATGCTACTTTCAAGAAGACTTTTAAGCACCTTCTTATGTGTCATTACAAGAATATAGGAGCTACAAGGTAAAAATGATAATAAAAATATTTATGGAAAGGGTGAAGAAATTCCAAATTAAATTAAAAAAACCTACGATGCTATAGCACTTTATGATCTTCTATGGAATGTGCAATCCAGGATGTTAGTGGAAATACTGATAAGGGGCATCATCTCTACCCCCTGAGAACTACACTTAAAACCAATTTTTTTAATAATTTAAAATAAATCTTTAGGACATGAGGATGTTTGAGAAATTATTCAAGGATGTGAACTGGTAAGACAGTTCCTTATTTTCTGAGTATTCTGCAGAAGGGCTTTAAAGTCTACGATTCTTGGTCATTCTATGTAAAACACTTGTTCTTTTTTCTCTGTTTTTTTGTTGACTTTCTTTTTTTCTTCCTGTATACGTTTAATACATCTTCATCTAGAGGGAGGGGGGAAAAAAGAGGAATTTTAATAACAGAGTCATAGGAGTTTGGAAGATAATTGCATAATCCAAATGAATCATACCAGAAATTTTCTAAAGCTCACTGCTGTCTAACGTTTTTTGCCACTATAATGTAAGAAGCTTGGTGTTAGGTAAATCATGATGAAAGTTATGTTGTTTATGACATCACCATTGACAAAACTGCATCAGTTCTGCAAGTGTACTTATGCTCAGCACGTAACCATTGCCTAACTTGTATATCATTCAAAGTCTGCCGCTTGTCCTATTCTACGGACATTTGTTCTGTGACTACTTTATCATGTCAAGATAAACGTGAAAAGACATGGTCTCGTCCAGACTGCTACATCCCAAGACTACTTCAGTACCCATGTAAACCAAAGCATTTGAGACAATTTTGTTCACTTGGTTTGTCACATAACATTGACCTGTGGATTTGTCTTCAGCTGTCATCAGCCATTTCTTCCTTTTTCATACGCTACTTGTCCAGGGCATGAAGACTGAATATCAAAAGCTGTAAATTCAAACGTCTGATCCTGTCAGCCACCATGGTGGCAAAATGAAGAGTCTCAGCTGAAGAATAGAAGCAAGGTTGTTACTAGGATGTTACATCCCTTTAAAGTATGTAGAGATGAAGAGGTATGTTGAGGTTTCACAGAATGAACAGCTATTATTAAATTACCATGCTTTTGACTAGTCAAAAGTTGGTTCTATGATTAGTTTATTAAAGAAAAGAAAACGATAGACTGACATACTCATATGGGTCAAGCTTTGTCTAAGCCCTTAGTGTAAAACCAGGGTCCTTCCTGGATGTATCCTGGACATTTTCTGGAAATATTATTTACTACATTGCCTTTTGTACCAGCTGGGAGCAATATATTTGACTGTAAACCAAGGAATAACACTAATAAAAAAGGCAGAGAGGAAGATAACACAAAACCAGATATTGAAATCATCTGCATGGAAGTCTGGCAGGGGTCAAGTTCAACTATTTTCTGTTACTGCACAACAGTTAAAATTTAGATTCGTTCTACCAGACAGAGAATTTACTATTTCAATATCTGATATTTACTGTAGCACAATTGAGCACTATGTGGACAAGTAAAAAGGTATCAGATTACTGAAAATGGCAATTGTCTGTGAGTTTCGCATACTCTAGTTATTCCCTTCTTAGTAACTCTAATTTGCAGGTGCTAGCAAAGGTACATTTACAGATTTTGTTACCCAAAAAGGCATAGGCAGTGTCCTGAGAGTCTGTCTTCTGGAGTGAAAGCCACACACCAAATAGGACAGCAAATCATTCTGTTATTTCATTAGAGTCTTCCAAATTGCATTTCAAAATAACAGACTCTGAGATTACAGGGAAATTAATCTTACAGACTTAAGTTTTGCATTTGACAAGCTTATTGGAACACAGTGTCAAAGCTCTTTGGCAATATGACAATTTTCATGTTTCATAGTACAAGATCTCAGCAGAAAGTTAAAACAAGGAGGATTAAACTGCAGTAAATTAAGACCATATTAAACTCAAGATTAATGTGTCTTAATATGCAGTCATTGCTTTTATACCTTTAGTGATTTCATCCTAATATAACTGTGTCTCTGTGAAGTCAAGGATCTAATTTTGCAACCGTCCTTTACCTTTAAATCATATTTACTATCACTACTTTCATCTTCTTGCTTGTAAGGAAGAGTAACTCAATGACAAAGCTTGCTGCTTGCCTTTGAGAACTATATTCACTAGGTTTATCTTGACAGGTCAAAGAAAAATACTTCCAGGATCATTTCTAGGTTGTTCATTCTCTTACAATATTAAACAAATCCATATACAATCAAAGGTAATGAAATCCATCCAATTTCTAAATCTGACTTCTTTATAAAAGTTACAGAAAAGAAACACACCCGCTTCATTCTTTCAGCAAGTGTTGTATCAATAGTACAAGTGCTCAAATTGGGAAATAATGGTTGGTATAGTCTTACTTAATCTCTTAACTCATTGTCCAGTGGGTATGCAATTCCTTTATTCACACATTTGAAGCTGTCACTTGTCCATAATGAATTAATCTAACAGTTAAGGACACGTCTCCATTTTAAGACATGCTAGATATATATTACAATTATACTTCTTTATCATGTGATGGCACTCAATACCACAGGAAAAAACATATTTGAGGGGCAGTATTCATGAAACAAACAAGCAAAGGAAAACCATCAGTTTGAAGCTTTCTAGCACTTTTCCCTAGCACCATGCCCACTTTTGATCCTGAAAGAAAAAATACTTTGATTTGTGTTATAGCATATTCCAAAATCTTGCAGTGTTTCCATTATAGCATATTCCAAAATCTGTGTTTCCATCCTGTAATTGTTCTGTGGTACATCCACATCTGCAGCCAATTAAGTGATGGAAGAATAGATAACATAATCCATCTATGCATATATCCATGGGTATGCAAACACTCACCCGTACATGGTTTATATACATGGAAAATAACCATCTAATATTCAAAATACTGCACAGGATCTTGTTTGTATTGTGTTAATTGCCAGCTGGTGGGATGTACAGAGCCGACACTTACTCATTACACTGTCTACCCCCTCCTGAAGGCAGAGAAGGGGCAGAGTCTGCTCTGAGATGCTTGGAACCTCTTCAGTCTTCAGCTGGTTGTGGCTCACTCAGTTAGACAAAAAGTGTAATAATCATTCAGAGCCACAAAATAATTTGTTCTTTTGAATATCCTCTGAGCACTCATGTCTTTCCTTTGTGTCCAAACCACGTTCACCAGGTTTCACTTCCCTTCTGAGTGACAGTTCTGCGAGATCTAGATGCAGCTCTTCCTGGGTAACTCCTCCAACTTCTCTGGCTGTCACCTGCGCTCCATCGCCCCCGAGGCTCCTCTCTCCCCTGCTACTGGAGCTGCCACATCTTCACCTGGGGTTTGGCCAGAACATTCCAGTGGCATGTCCACACCATGTGCTGTGCCACTTTAGTTTCACATAGTAATTAGGTCAACTGTGCAGATGACTCATGAGGAAAACAAAACACCACAGTGAAACAAACAAATTTAAAAAACCAAACAACCCCCCCCAAACACCACAAAATGACAAACAACAACAAAAAATCTGCAGCTCGCACTTCTTGCCCCCTCCTTTTCTTCCTCTTCCTTATTTCCAGAAGGAGACTAAAACTGAAAAGTTCCAGTCAACCCTTGACAGTAAGCCTGCTACAGAAGGATCTGTGCCATTGACATTCCATGTACTGTCACAGGCCAGCCCTACCTTCCATCTCCAGGAAGAGAAGAGAAACCTGAAGATACATTGATCCAGGGAGAATGGAAGAATAAAAAAAGGGAAAATAAAAGAAAAAAGAAAAGAAATGAAAAGAAGAAAAGAAAAGGAAAAGAAAAAGGAAAAGGAAAAAGAAAAAGAAAAGAAGAAAAGGTGACTGAAATAGTAATTTCTGATTAGTAAATAATAGTAAAATTAAAAAAAGAATAGTAAAATCTGATTTGCAGTGAGAACAAACTGTAAGAAAAATTCTCAGTGTTCTTTCTATTGGAGATTTTAATTTGATTTACTAGAAATTAGATAATCTATTCGAAGATTGCAAAGTATTTTAATGTTGCCTGATTATAAATAGTCCAAATGCAACAAACACATCTATATGGGTCACATTGTCCTCCCTCCCACTCTCTTTCTCTCTTTCTCTCTCTCTTTCTCTCTTTCTCTTTCTCTCTCTTTCTCTTTCACTTTCTGTCATGGGGAAGGGAGTGCTCAAATGGACCCCAGGAATCCGTTGTTTGGCACTTACAAAACATGAAGGGGACAAAAGAAAGTGCTAAATCTATCAGCCCTGTATTTATACTCCTGTGGTGGAGGAAAACATGTTGACACTTCTGTATGGGCATTCACTTGGGAGTTGGATTCTATGATCCTTGTAGGTACCTTCAAACTCAGAATATTCTGTGATTCTGTGTCTTTGTCACGTGTGGCTGTGGTGAGGACAGCCCACATACCAGTGAAGAAACCCTTGAGGTGGCCCAGCTGCTCCTGGCCATCCCACCTGAGACAGGAGCAGGGAGGAGGGACATCTTTTTGTTTTTCTTTCCCTATGTATTTGACTGTGTCCATCTATCTGCTTTGCAGTGGGACTTGCTAATAAATTCATTGCCCCTTTCCCCAGTTTTGACTGATTTTAATTCCTGTTCTTCAATGAGACATTCCTATGGATGAGTGTTTCCTCAGGATACAGCTTCCAGTTTCTCCTGTGGTGCTGAGGTGGCAAACTTTGAATTTTTCACTTTGATTGACAGCAGCTCTCCTTGTTACTTCTGTTCCCCAAAACTACTGATGGCACTAGCCTAGCAGGACCAAAATGTAAAGCATCCTGATAGCCATCCTGCTGGAAATCTGGCATGAGTGCAGCTGGGGGGTGGAGGGAGTGGGGAAGAGTAATGCTGGTATTTTTCTTCTTCCCTCTTAAAATTATTCATAGAAGTTGTTTGGGTTTTTTTCCCCCTGACAAATCGTGGTGTTTCTTATGAGAACACAAAGTCTTAAAAAAGGAACAGCAGTAAAATTCTGGCCCTGTTGTTGGAGATGTTTGCTGACAGGTAATGAGTTTGGAGTCTAATAGACTTTGATATTTTTTAAGCTCTCTTAAATGGCTCTGTACTCTCAGCTAACACCCATGCAAGTGGTAGAAATTGAGAATCTAAAAAGAAGATAGCTTTTCTTTCACCCTGGATCTGTGTACTGTGCCTAGAGACATATATTATGGGTATGATTTCTATACAATATCATTTTTACTGGTTTACTGTTCTTGTTATATGAAGAGGAAAAAGACTCTAGACTTTCAAGAAATATTTTTTTTCTTAACATGTATAGAAAATCTTTCCTTGAAGATTTGGTCTTTAATTTGGTCTGAGAGATGGTCTTTAATTTGCTCTGGCTTCTTTTCTCTGCCTGTCTTTTCTCTTTTGTCACAGTCTTGACAAGTATTCACCTGTGTTTTAGCTACAGGAGTGCAGTTCCACTTGACTTTGTGACACTGTGATTGGTAGTATTCAACTTCTTTAACCCCACCAAAATCCTGCCTTCTCTAGCATGCAAATCCCCCTCCACTGAAGCCCATCCTACTGTGTGGAATGAAAAGTTCCATAAATCCTGCTCGCATGGGTTTTAAATTGGAAGAAAAACAGATGCTTGTATGAAAAAGAGAAAAAAAAAAAAGCCAAATTAATTCTTTTGTTCCTCAGTTTTGTCATCTCTGTATTAGAAACAACAGTGGATAATGTCAAAGACTGAATGTTCTTGTAGTGGAATATGGTGCAGCAACAGGCATGAATTAACTTTATGTTCTGTGCAATAGTAAGCAGCCCTCCCTTCCTTTGAATCCACTTTCATTTCTCAGCTTACTAGTAGAATATTCACTAGATTCCAAGCCTAAAAACGTAATTATAGCAAGGCTGAGTTGAACATGAATCATTTATCACAACCATGGTGAGTTGGACTAGATGATCCTTGTGGGTCCCTTCCAACTCATAATATTCTGTGATTCTGTGATTCTGTGAATTATTTCTCCCTTATTTTTCCTTACCTCCTTTTGCTTTGGCCTCTTTCGCTACATTGTGGAACTAGTGGGGTACATCAGCCTATCAGCCCTCCCAGGCCTCATGCTTCAGGATATTCAGTAGATTTGCTATACACATTTCATTCCAGTATTAACCAAATAAAGGAAAACAAATTCTGGTGCCTTCCAAAGTTCCGTATTAC
This sequence comes from Pitta sordida, assembly GCA_013390025.1. NCBI lineage: Eukaryota > Metazoa > Chordata > Aves > Passeriformes > Pittidae > Pitta > Pitta sordida. The sequence goes on from WEKX01026494.1 coordinate 13,555, forward strand.
CTGAAAAGTGCTATTCTGTAACTACTCTTTTCCTCTTTCCACTGTGAGTTTCTTTTTATTTTCTTCCTTTGTTGTTGGGGGTTTTTTTAATCATACTTGCCGAGAAGCACACAGAAACTATTTCCTTAGAGATGTCCCGAAGTGCTCTGACTCCCTGGCAGAGGCAGCTCTGTAGATCAAGGATTTCACTGAGTGTTTAATGTCTGGACTGACTCATCTGACAGCACTGAAGACAGCACAGGGGGACAAGCTTGGTGTGCCCTTACTTGTAAAGAGAGAGGCAAGACACACGTGGATTTGCTTTTTTGCTCCTCCCAGCTCACGTAGGTGTCAGGGAGGAGGTAGGGATTTCTTTTTCCACCAGAGGCTCTGTCTCTACACCTCTAGCCCAAAGACAGCCCTTCTCTGAAGCACATGATGGTAATAGTGGTAGTAATAATAGTAAAAACAGTGGTGAGGGTGCCATGGTTGCCAATCAACAGACCTTCTTTTATCTCTTAATATTTTCAGAAGTGGTTGGTAAGTTAGAGACTAGCAATTTGTACATATCCTTAGACAGTGTATTTTAACATGACCAACACCATGTCTTGACTGTGTACAAAATAATACATTATGTGTAACACTATTCAGATAAGGTTATAATGTAAATATATCTACAATGAATGTCAAATTACTCTTCAAGCTTAAGAATGAGGAAGAACCTAATCTCTTCTTGAGATCTTTTTTAACTTAAAGATATGAAAAACCTGTAATTTGTTTATATAAAAAGAACCTCAAAACCTGCGTTCTTTTCTTCAAAAGAAAATACTACTGCAAGAAAGAAAAGAGTGCATTACTTTTATGTGATATCCAAAATAATGCGATAAACCTGGGAACTGAGGGTCTTACAAGTCGGGGACTGCTCAAATTCTTGATGCTGTACATTTGATTTCATATAAATAAGATAAGCACAAGTTTATGGTTAGCTGTGTAAAGCTGACCCACTTGATTATATATATTATAGATATATATTTATATATGCTGTATAGATACACGCATATTATACACAACATTCATAAAGTGAAGGCAAAGTTTGATAAGTCACATTAACTGGGAATTTGGATGTAACATTATGCTCCATTTGGAAGAAAAATGTCTGTGTTATTCAGCAGCGTTGAAATTTGTTATGCAGGATGAAGAAAGAGGGTGTTTCACCAAAACAGGCCATGAAAGAGTGAGATGATGATCTCTTGAATCATTTTAAAGAGACAACTAAACTTACATGCAATATATGTGTATGTACTTCTGCTGAGTTGTATTCCTAGTTAAAGCATTGCATTAAACAGAGAATTATAACAATAATAAAATGTTTTTGTATGTGGTATCTGTTTATTTTATTTTTTCACTGAGTGAAATACTCTGTGAAATGTGAAACAGGAATAAGTGGAGAAAAATAATTGCCCTGCAGTAGTCACAGGTTATGAGACTGTCTGTAGTAATTAGAAAAAAATTCTAACCATCTTTTCCCCGAATTTCTTGGTAAGTGTGAAGTTCAAGACAAGTCTGGAGAGCTACTTTGTTCATCCTTGCCTTGACCAACATCTCTGTTCCTCCTTCAGATCTCACCTTTAAACACAATGTCCCTTGGGCAATCTGACAAAAGCCTCCAATAAGACATTCCTCCATATATTTGCCATCAAAAACTTGAAAGGGAATAGGTAAGATTCCTTTGTAGGCATCCTGTTATATCAAAGCAAAAGAAATTCTTAATTTTAGGGGGAGATGGTACCACTAACAACCAAATGTGTTTGGAACTCCCTTTGCCTTAAGAATGCTAACCTAGCTGCATGGCGTACCCAGAAAACATCTGGGAGTAGAGACAACACAGATTGCACATCTTCAGCTTCTCTGGGTCTCAAGACACTGTTTCACACCCACTTCAGAACAGACAGGCCCCAGATGCATCAGAGGAAGCCAGTGGTAGTGACTGGGGACCATCCCTGCCCAGATAAATCTATGTTTTGGAGTACAGTCAGACTAGTAATTTGACAAGTGATTGAAGAGTGGGTCTCCTGGGCAGAGTGGGTGCATCAGCTCTGTCAGGATCAAGATACTTTAGCCGGCTGCTCCAGAATTGAAAGAAGCATTTTTAGTAAATAGTTTATATTGGCCTCTTCTTTCTAATTTTTTCCTTTGTTAACATTTGAGGATTTTCACTGTTTCCACCTTATCAGGACTTTAAACCTGTTGTTATCCTTCCTGCCCAAGACTTCCCGTCCCTGCCACTTGCTGTCTTGTTTCTGCAGTCCAACCTCACCACCAGCCATTTCACCACCCTCCTGCCCATCACCTTTCCACAATGAAAGTGAGAAAAGCCATCTTTTCATTTGGATTTTTCTCAGAACAGTCAGGTAAATCAATGTGTTTGAATATATTCCTTTGCTTGTCCTGTATTTAGGTCCCTTGCACTCTGCAGAGCATAGACTCTACTGACAGGCTGCAAGGTGAGAAAGCATTCTTTTACCAGATGGTCAAAAGACACTTCCCAAGATAACAAGAGAGACACAAACAAGTACCTGAACTCTGTTCTCTTAAGGCACAGGCTACTTGTTGTGATTTATCTCTTCCCTTCAAAGAACGGGTTACAATACACATAGCTCAAATTGTCCATATAACACTACAGTCCAAATAATTCTCTCTCACACACACTATACCATCATATAATCACCAACATCTGGCTTCGAGGGAACCTTGAGATGCCAATGGTAACTCTTAACAGATGTAAGCCATTTCTGCAAATACAAGAGCTAACTTCCAAATGGGTAGAACTGCCAATCACTCTCTGAAACACAACTTGGCAGGCCAAGACTAATCCCCGGTTCTATATGTTTTGGAAACCAGGGCCCAAAAGAACCCCTTTTTTTTCAGCATGCACATTTCTTATTTGTATGCGTATTTAAGTTAATTTAACATTACCAAAATCTACAAGTAAGGCTACCTTTCAATTCAAAGCACTGAAGGTAAATTATTGTCTTCCCAGAGGAGATTTAGACATATTTTAGTGGTCACATATATTTTGAATATTTTGTCACCAGAGCTGATTCAACACAGTGGAAAAGGGACATGGACATCCTGAATTACCTGCCTGAGCCACTTGCTCACACTCATAGTTTCACCACTGGGCTGCGAGCAAATCTACCTTTTTCTTTGATATAATCACACATCAGCATGATGAAAATGGCCACCTCAAACTCCAATTACAGCCAGTAACTTTTATGATCCAGTGACTCGACTGGTTGATGACAAAAAGGCTGTGGATGTTGTGTACTTGGACCTTAGCAAAGCCTTTGACACAGTTCTCCACAATAAGCTTCAGGAGAAACTCGTAAAGCACGGACTGGATGGAAACATCTTATGCTGGGTTACGAACTGGTTGGAAGGATGAGCTCAGAGGGTGTTGGTGAATGGTGCAACATCCGGCTGGCAGCCAGTCACCAGTGGAGTCCCACAGGGGTCAGTGTTAGGCCCAGTACTGTTCAACATCTTTATTGATGATATGGATGAGGGAATTGAGTCCGTCATCAGCAAGTTTGCAGATGATACCAAGCTGCGGGCAAATGTTGAACTGCCAGAGAGTAGAAAGGCCCTCCAGAGGGACCTTGACAGGCTGGAGAGATGGGTAGGCTNACCTGTGGGTCCCCTGTGGCTCGGAGTGGCCTGTTAGAATGTGAGGGAACTAGGTTTGTGTTTACCGTTCTGGGATGTGCGTTTGGTCTCTGTACAGGTGTTAGATGGTGAGTTGGACTAGATGATCCTTGTGGGTCCCTTCCAATTCATAATATTCTGTGAATCTGTGAATCTGTAATAGCTGTAGTTAATGTAATACTGTCATACCTCAGTAATTCATGCTGTCATATTCACAGCCTCATCGACTCGCGGAAATTTTTTCTGTGATCCTTACTCAATGATTTGTGGAGCTGTGTATACATAGTTCCACGGGACGGGGTGGTCCCGCACCGCTGTGGGAGGACGTCACCTCTGCCAGGTGTGAGGAAGTCTTAAACTGTAACACACAGCACTGCGTGGGTCCCACTCTGGCCATGGCAGCCAGCCTGGATTTCTCAGTGCACATGCACATATGCACAGCCTCAGGCAAAGCACTCCTGCAGCGCAGCATGCTGCAGTTAAAGGGAAAATAATCCTACTCCAACACTCCTCACTGCTGTAAGGGGCCCCAGGACGATGCAGTGTTGCAAAGTTGCCATGCTTGTGGCAATAATTTGCCATATTAATGTCCGACCTAAATTTGTGGATTTAATGTTCTGCGGGACCCTCACAAGACCCAAATCCCACGAATCTGGACGTATGACTGTATCTAATAATGTACATCATCTTCCCTCTGGAGAGATATCTTCAGACAATAGCCACCAGACCAGAAGTGTCTTTATTAAGGGCTTCCCTGGGTAGCCTTTTATTAGCAGAAAAAATCATGTAAAATGTAACTACCTCCTTCACACTGAGCTCAGGAAACACCATAAGAAAATCAATACAGACAAATGCTGCCATTTAGTAAATCCATTAACGCTGTCTCTGGCCATTTTCCAGCCATTGTCAGCACCATCTAGACACAGAAACCTACTTGGCAGTGCTACAAAATTTACTTTGATGCCTTCTTCTCAATGGAGCTTGCCAACTCCTTCATTTCTATCAACATACAGAACCAGGGAAAATAATAAAACCAGCAAGAATTATATCAAAGAAAAGGAGAGACAAAAATACGCCTTTCCTTCTGCCATCAACCCTTGTTCTGTCTTGCTCCACCTTATCTGGCTCCTCCCTCCCATTCCCTGTCCCTTTCTTCCTTGCATGTCTCTGTCAAGTCTTGGCCTGCTCTCCAGGTTTCATTCTCTCATTATAGCTTGCTAAAGGTGCCAAATAAATCACTACAAAATCAATGCCTTTGGCTTAAACATTTGAAGCAATGTAGCGGGGAAGGAAGGAGGAATGCCACAAAAAATTCTCAAGTTAATTCATTTAGCTTAGAGACCAAAGGCTTTCCCTGACTCCCATCGTAATCATTACTATGATTTGCCTGTAGTTGAAAAACAGTTAGAAACAGAGCTGAGCAGAGGTGATTGGATCCATATGGCACAGGAGCAATATTCCTAAATGGAAGCATTACTAATGGCAGCTGCACCAAATCATTTTCTGGAAGTATAGACACAATGAATCTGTGGTTTTACAAAATTCATCTTGCTAAAATGCAGCCTAGAAAAAGAACAGAGAGTAAGGTCAAAGCAGTTAAATCCCTCCAGCACAGAAGGTATGCCTCAGAATCCCTTACAGATGGGAAGACAAAACTCTAGCAGCCCAAAGCAGTAAGAACTTTTCTCTGTAAAAATCTCATCCTTTAGGACAAATTAAAATACTCCTGATTTGTCTGGCCATGGGTAACAAGAGCTTGGTAACAAGAGCTAATCTACTACCAATGATTGAAAGTCTTTCAACAGGAGGGTTAGGCTTCAACATTCCTGCCAGTAGCCAAGAGAAGAGGATAGGATCAGAATTCAGTGTATACAGGTTTAGTTATGGAAATAATGGGTGTTCTACAGAGACTAAAAATGAGGCATTCGAAATATAAACATGAAATCCCAGATTTTATTATAGTCTCTTCCTAAAATGAAATATGAAGAAACCAAAAGTTTCCAAGTGTTTTAATTTGCATATTTTCTATCGCATGGAAAGTAATTTCCATGTGTGGAAAAAACACACCATCATTTCATACAAGGAAACGTGAATGTCTTCTGTTCAGTGGCTTTTACATCATGCTGTGAAGACATGAGCTAAAAAGTTACAAACTAATGGAATTGGTTGGGAAACTTGCTAGTGATATTTTCCTACAATAAAATTCTATTTAATTAATTGGGGGGGGGGAGGGGGGAAAGGGGAGTCTTGAATTTCAATGAATTGCTTGGGTTTGAAATGGTCTAGAGAAGAAAAACCAAACCTGTCTCTAGGAAATTATCATAATCATTTCTTTAGAAAGTGTGTTTTAAATACCTTTCATTCATAAAGTTTAAATAAAAAACATTAATATGAAAAACGTTTTTAAAAAGGCATATTGGTTTATTCAGCCTTATTTAGGTAGAAGGAAGCAAAAACTATTCAGAGATTGACTATACAGCAATGTTTTGAAGAGGAACAGGAAAAAGTCTCTTGTGTTCTACAGCACTGTTTCACTTGTGCAGTGGACACAAAGGCCCTAATCTGCCATCACTGGACATACAATAGTGCCTGTACACAATGATCTCGGAACCATTTACTAGTGAAAACACCTGTCAGGCATGTCCTTGCAACAGATCTGTCTGAACATTGATCTAAAATCTTCTTTAAAACCTGATTTCCTGCATTGTTAGCTTGTCTGAGGGGATGTTTTCACTTGTCAAGTACAGTATGTTGTGGAGGGCTTCACATCAGGGACATGCACTGGAGTCAGTTCTACTTAGGGAGCAGTAGCACAAACTGCACGTAACAGAGACTGATATTGTTGTACACCGATATTGGTGACAACGCTTGCTGAGCACTGCTTCTCAAACCACGTCTGTAAATTTGCATTGGGCAGGGATAAGTTGTATGGCTTATCACAGCCTTGAACAAGGACATCAGAGATGCACCATGCTAGAACAAGGATAAGCAGATTACAGAATTACAGAATTACAGAATCAGTAAGGTTGGAAAAGACCATAGTGATCATCAAGTCCAACCTATCACCTATTACCTAACCTAGCCAAACCTGTTCCCTAACCTGTTGCTATCCTGCTACCAACACACCATCCTACCTATAACACACTACCCTAATATCTAGGTCATGCCACCAAGTACATCATCCAACCTTTTCTTAAACACCTCTAGGGACGGTGACTTCCATAGCTCTTCACAGAGAACAGGAATGACCATGATTTTGTTCTGGGCAAGCTTGTGTCATACTCCAGAGCACACAATCAGCATGATTATGTTTTTATATACACTTATAATATGTTGGACCCTACAAGTAGGAATAGGAGGGAAGAATACACACTTTAAAAGTGACATGTGTGTTTATGTCTCGGAAGTCACAGTTCAGAGTGGAAAGGGTAGAAAAGTGAAAATCAATGGTGTTTGTAAAGAATGGTAAAGCCATAGCAAGAAATGAAGATGAAGCATGTCATGCTTTGTCTGTCAAAAGTAGGACACCCTCCTAGGGGCAATGTAGAAACATTAATTTTCCTTGGAAAAGAAACCTTATTGAAATGGGTTGAAGGCCTCTTTGGATACAGTTACTCCTGCCTACATTGATGGTAGGGAGATCCAAGGGGATAGGCTAAGAAAACCCTCTTTTGAACAGTTACAGTTAGATGAGATACTCCCCAGCTCACAGGAGCATAACCCCAGATTTCAAAGTTTGTTAGGTTTTTCAGATGCAGCTGTAATAGCCATTATAATAACTAATATTATGCTGGGAAGAAAAATAACTGCTTAATGATTAATTAGTCTCTTGTGCTCACAGCCAGAGTCACAATCTCCGATGTGATAATCTCCTGATATAGGTTATGCAAGGGATGAGACAAGAAGCAGAGAAGTAAGAATAGAGAAATCCATTATTCAAAGTTGCAAACTGTGTGAAGGAAGAAAATCATTCTGTTTGGTTCTTATGTCTTTGCTCTGTATTCAGGAGTGCTATATGTTCTGGAAGAACATTTATTTCTTACAGCAGTTACTGTTGATGCTGTAATGTACAGTTTTGCACACCCCTGAACACAGTAGGGCCATCTTCGAGATAAGTTTCCCAAGGGCACAGGAGAAGAGTCTTGTTTCTGCTTGTCATGGTAACAGCTGACATGGAGCTGCCCTCCTAATTCTTCACGAAGGATCTTCATATGAAAGGAACACAGAAATATGGCAAAGAGCTCCAGCTTGGTGGACCACAAGCTGGAAAGAATAGAGCAGCACTGCTCTGTTAACAGTGTCTGACATCCCCAGCACGCTGGCTCCTCTCCATCACTCCCCATTAACATGCATCTTACCTGGGAAAGTCACTTCACAATAACATTACCCTATGTGAATAGTAACCTGAAATGAGAGGAGCCTTACAAAGGAAACTGAGAACTTGATTGCAAAGGCCTAATGTGACAATCATCCAAAGGGCAAAGAAGGGACAGGCAGTAGTTTACTTGCACTTTTTCCATTTCCATCCTTCTCTCCCTCTCTAACTTTGTATTTTGTGCAGAAGGGACAAAAAAAAAAAATAAAACCAACAGGAAAGTAGCAGATTTGGACTCAATTCTGTACAAATTACTGCTTGTCCTGTTATGCTCGTCACTTACATTGTGATTGTGGTGGATAAGCAATAAATATAATGAATAAAAAATAAATCCACCCTTGGCTGTTAATTTGTCAAGAGAAGCCTTGAGACCCTGGTTTAAAGTAATTTCCATTGCACAGCCTATTTCCTTCTGTATTGCCTTTTGTTCAAAGCAACCTCTTCCAACTGGTTTTTTTGCTATTAGGTTATGGGCCTAATCATGAAACAGTAATTCCCTGGGGGCTCAGACAGTGCTGATTGTCTTCTAATGAGATAAGGTACACTTCAACTCTAGGTCACTGTCTTGAAACTATCTCTAGTTTCTCAGTGGCTAAAAGTGATCATAATCTGTTGGTGGCAAAATACATNGGACTAGATGATCCTTGTGGGTCCCTTCCAGCTCATAATATTCTGTGATTCTGTGATTCTGTGATAATCTGTTGGTGGCAAAATACATTAATGGTGGTGGCTACTGTTGCCCCAAACCAAAGCACTTAAAGGAGGAACCTAGATGAAAATGTAGAACTTAGGGAGAGAGGATTTTGAGTTCTATCTATTATTTCTGCTATGGTATCATACCTGTGGTGACATAAACATTAGAAAAGTAATTCAGAACCAGAAATGAAAAATTCAGTTAAATAAGAACTTAATTTAGCAGAATTCCATCATTTCTTCATTGACTATTACATGTATTTCACAGTATTCACAATATTCACAGTATAGATAAGGCTGGAAAGGACCTCAAAGATCATCTAGTCCAACCTATAATCCAACTAACCTATCATCTACATCTAGATCATATCACTCAGCACCTCGTCCAGCCTTCCCTTAAACACCTCCAGGGTTGGCGAGTCAACCACCTCTGTGGGCAACCCATTCCAAATCTGGATCACTCTTTCAGTAAAAAACATTTTCATAATATCAAGTCTAAACTTTCCCTGCTGAAGCTTAAGACTGTGACCTCTCATCCTGTCTCCAGAGACCAAGGAGAAAAGACCAACCTCTGCCTGGCTACAACCTCCTTTTAGATAGTTATAGGCAGCAATTAGGTCACCCCTGAGCCTCGTCTTTTCTAGGCTAAACAGACCCAGCTCCTTCAGCCTGTCCTCATAGGGCTTATCTTCCAGCCCCTTCACCATCCTAGTTGCCCTTCTCTGAACTCGTTCCAGCACCTCAATATCTTTCTTGAACTGAGGGGCCCAGAACTGGATACAATACTTTCTAAATGAGATGATGAAAATCAGTGGAGGTCATACATCATATAACATACAATATTGAAAATAGTTTTCAGGACTTCCCATTTCGTAGAAAGTTGCAGAAACAAGTTCTTGTTCCAAGCCTAAACAAACGAAACAATAATTTCCTAGTTTTACATGACTTGGAAAACTAGATGTCAATGTCCATAATATTTGTAAGTCTTCTTCATATATGTATACAGAAACATACATACAACTGAATATATTATTCTGTCTCATTGAAAAAGTTGAAGACCAGGATGTAGACAAATTAGACAATACAAAAATAGGCATATAAATAACTGCTGTCTCCTCAGTATATTGTTTTTTAATTTGTATTCAATGTAGCTGTGCAGAAAGTATGGACAAAGAAACAAAAAACAAAATCTGCCGTTTTAAACCTCAGAAAAAACACTGAAAAGCAGTGGTTTTACTCTTTCTGGAGCATGGATGTTTATTGTCCTGTTCTCTTCTTTAGCTGGGAGGAGGTGTTTCAGCATCAATATACAGCCTGTCCTTCATGCCTGGTGCAAACAAGGCTCCCCAAGCACCTGGGAGTGATCGACCCCTATAAGAGTTTAGGCCAGCTGAGTAAGGGCAAGAAGTACCCTTGTGAACAAAAAGGCAGCTCTTCTCTCTGCACAGCCTGGGTGCCAAATTCCCTGTATCCCTGTTTCCGGAGCAGAGCTCTGTGTATTGATCAGCATAATGCAGCTGTCCACCCCCGTGGTTATTAATGGGTAATAAACAGCTCGAGCACCCACAAACAGCATTTTTCTTAGCACCAGCCTGGAATCAATTAAATAACCAGAAGGGCTCCAAGAAGTGCCATCAATTGCAAAAGTTATTACGCTCTCAGGATGTTTCATTGAAAACTCCCACACAAAGCAATTAGATGTCACATGCTGCTATGTCTTAATCAGGAATTTTCAGCAGGGTTGTTGCCCCTCGTGGGCACTGTATGGTGCAGGGTGGCAGTGCTGCACAGAGCCATCAGCTGCCCAAGTCCCTCGGTGTTTAGCAGCTTGGATTGACTATTGTGTGGTCTTCAGGAGCAAGAGACAAAAGTAGAACAGCTTGAAAAGACCATGGAGAACAAAGCACAGAGAAAAAAAAATACCCACAGCTGGCTTTCAGGAAGAAAATATTCTTGTTTGCTGGTCAAAAAGCCCCAAATATTGTGTGCTCTCCAAGGGAGACATGAGGAAATTTGAGGTAATTTTTTCACTGTTTCATTTAACATCTTGCTGGTGGTGCATATGAAAAAAACAAAGAAACAAAACACAGAGCGAATGAATCTGATTTTAAGGCCAGTGTGAAAGAACTGGACAGATGAAACATTTATGTTAATAAAAAGGCAAGGCTAGTTTTCTTTTCCTAGTTGTGTTTCTTAATAATATACAAGTTATTTTAAGTAGTTTCAGCTATGTTCTGTAGTGTAAAGCAGCTTGCATCCTGGCTTTGACATTTCTCATACTGAAAGAAAGGAAAGGTGATTGACTTCTTGCCACTAGACCACAGCCAGGGGAAAAAGAGAACAAAACATTCTCAGCTGAAGTCTGCAATACCTAACGTGTCTCATTTCCCCTGTGTTCACACTTCTGACATATGAAACAAGTAACCCAAAAGTTTCAGTGAGAATTATAACATAGGAAGACAGGAAAACATAGCCAACACAGCCAAGGTCTTTTCCATAAGGACAGAGAAATATTCTTACAAAATGTCAGAGAAAATTATTCTACTTAAAGGAGCTTACATGGCAGCAGAGCAAGGATTTTGAGTTTGCAAGTATTGGGCACAGACTCCCTGTACAGTAACAGGAGCACAGGTAGAGGACTAAGTAGAGAACTAGTAAAATATCCCTAGTGCCTAAATACTTCCAGCTTCAATACTTCCAGCTTCACAGCTGCCTCTGCCATCTGAGTGCTGACCAGGGAGGCTTTTAGCACATCCCCAAGATCTGCTGGGATTCAAAAAACTTGTAAACAAATATTCTCCTTCCTATCTGTCCTGGTTTAGACTGTGACAGAGTTTTCTTAGTGGCTGGTACAGTGCTGTGTTTGTATTAGGTATGAAAATAAGGTTGTTAATACACTGATGCTTTAGTTGTTGTTAACCAAGTTTCCCCAAGGTCAAGGACTTTTCAGAAAGCAGGTGCACAAGAAGCTGGGAGGGAACATATCCAGGACAGCTGACCCAAACTAACCAAAGGTATGTTCCATACCATAAATCATGCTTAGTATCTAAACTGGGGAGAGGTCAGCCAAGGCTCAGGGATGGGATGGGCATCAGGTGGTGAATACATATTTGCATTGCATTTCACTTGTCTTTCTTGGGATTTATTTCTCTCTCTCCCCTTTTCATTACTATTATTATTATTGTTATCATTAGTATTCTTTGAATCAAATGTTACTTTGTTTCAGTTATTAAGCTGTTCTTATCTCAACTCAGGAGTTTTCACTTTTTTCCCAATTCTTTTCCCGATCCTGCTGGAGTAGGGGGAGGGGATGCCAGGGCTGGGGTTGATGAGGGCACAAGGAGCAGCTGGCTGGGGTTAAGCCAGGACACTGCATCGCCTGGGGCAATATTCTAGGAGCAAACCTGCCAGCCGGGCTCTGCTGCTCTCATTGCCAACAGGGCAATACTACCCACTTTTAGAAGCCCTCCCCCATAGCCCCAGCAGTTGGGTAGAGCATGCCAGCCTGGGCTCCCATGCCTCTGGATTGATGCAGGACAGCATTTCCCAGCCATACTACATATGGTGGTGAGACTGGGCCATTAACAATGTCTCCTCATACCTCCTGGATAAGCATTTGATTACTTTTCATGAACTACTAGAGTGGAACAAAAGACTGACTCCTTACCTGCTGGATATCTTCTGTTATCTTCAGCTGCAGCAGAAGACACTTGTGGGTCCCTTAGTTATTACCTGGTTCAACTATCAGCACTCACTTTTCCCTTTTCTTTTTTTCCAGTGCCCCAAGCAGAAGTTTAGCTGGTCACTCTGTATCGCATGTTAAGCAGAAGACATATAGCTGGATCAGTTGTTCTTACAGATTTAAATGAAAGATGGATTCTCAATCTTCCTGGACATGACAGAGAGGGATATGAGCCAGAGTTTCCTGGAGGTAGGTGAGCATTCCTGGTCCACTAAGTATTGCTTCAAGTTTGATACATGGCCAGCAAGCTGGGACAAAGGTGCATCTAGGTATACAAAGTAAAAGAAAGTGCTTTAAGTCCTCAGTTGCTTATGTGACTCATTCTATTAATGAGATGGATGAATGCTTTGAAGCTCTGCATCTGGAGACACTCCATAAGGTCCATTCCTATCTGTGACAATATATGGGAGTAACTCAAACCCAGCAATAGGTTAGAAAAGAAATTTCACTTTCCTTCAGAGATCTGAGAATGCAGTATATTCCTCATAACACTCATCCTTAAAAATACGTCTGCAGCTGAAGATGATTGTTGCCTGCTGTTTAAAAAGAGAGAAATGTGTTGCAGTGACAAATCATACCCATGGAGGAGCTTCACAGGCAGCACTTCCAGCTGGGGACACCAGGCTGTCACCAAGGATGCTCTGCCACCTGTTCAATGCTTCAGGCTTTTTAAATAGGGTTTCAAAAGGGATTTATTCTCTGTAGCTCTGGAAGAGGAATGTTTCATATGCAGCTCTGTAACCTCATTTGACAGTTGACCACAAACACAAAGTAGGTTAATTAGAATTACACACAGAAATAGGCCTGGAAGCTGAGACGATGAATCAACTCAAGTTTCATTGCTCAGCGCTATTTTTTGAATTAAAATTGAGCTCTTGATCTCACCCAATGCTCCTAAGCCCTGCCACTCTTCCTACTTCCTCTCCTTCCATCTCTCAGCTTTAACCTTCAGGAAAGACCTAGCAGCAACCCTTCATCTTGTGCTTAGGGTCACAGGGTTCTGAAATCGTAGAGATCTGGAAATTGTCAACATCTGGAAGTTCTGAGATTGTGGTGATGCTCTCACTGCACAAGAGGCTGTATTTAAACAGGAACTCGTTTCCTTGTAGGCAGGAATATTTCTTGAAACTAAGTTTCAGGGGCTGTGAGAACTCTGTTCGTCTTTAGCACTACGTATCCGAATTGGGATGCCAACACAGATGAAGGGGTATTCTGAACCCTTTTTCTCCTCTGAAGTCAAAACATTCAAATAGTTGAAAATAATGAGATGAGGTGATTACTAGAGTCATTTTAGAAATAAATTGATTCAGACAGACACAGCTAATCCAAAGCACTTGCTGAATGGTCTTTGAAACTTAATCCATTTTCAAGCTTCTCATTTTACACTACATGAAGGAATATTTAAAGAACTACATTTTTAACAGTGTGTTAAGATTGCCCACACAATAAGAAAACATGAGATATGCCACTCCAGAATGCCATCTCTGTATTTTTACTTATACCACTTCTACGTATCCCTGGGAGCTGTCCTCATCTTTGGCATACTTAGTACAAAACAATGAAGAGAATATTTGGAAAACAAATTGTCACGTATTAATGGTTAAAAATCTTCTCATAGCCCTTTCACCTCTGTGTAAAGTTCCATGGACATTGGAGCTGTCCCACAAAATAAAAATATTAAAATTCTCAGTAGAAAGAAAATGAAATTGGGCAGGATAATCTATTTCCTGTGCTGCAATCACCGTTAATACCGGTGAAATTCAGCATTAGTGTTCTCTTTTAGCCAGCTGTAACCCTATTCAGCAATGATGTGGTCTGATAGTAATTTGCCTCCATCAACTATTTATTTGATTTTATGATGCCAATTTACTTCTCTTTAACAAACATAATTAGTGAACATCCACACAAACAAGAATCTACAATTTTTTCCTATCGTCTCTCTAGAACTAAGACTGCTACTTAACAAATCTTCAGGAAAAAGCTGACATGTAAGCCCGGGGCTTGCATGCCCTTCAGTATGGGGAAAGGTACCAAAGAGTGAGGTCAGATTCTTTCCACTAAATCCTAACATTTGAGCTCAGCTGACAAGGTATAGACTGTTTTAGTGCTGAGATAAAGAAATACATATTTGAGTCAAGCAAAGCTATTGTTTAATGTTTCTTTAAAAATATACTGGAGGGGGGAAATAAAGTTAAAGTTTTGGAATGAATAATTAATACATTTTCATGAAAATATCAAAGTAATATTTTGGAAAAATCAACATGATTTAGTAAATGGAAAATTTAAGGAAAGGAATGGAAAAACAAGCATCATTTCATTTAAGCAGATTTTAACACAATATCTAGTGAGAAATTATTTTGTTTAACATAATATTTTTTATTATTTTCATTAAATTTATATTAACCTGTGAGACTGAAAATAATTGTAAAATTTTAATATGAACACTTAATCTCACCTCCTGCATGAGACATCAAAGGTTACCATGAAATGATTCCTACAGCAAGTTCAGAAATTCCACTTGAATTAAAACGTTATTTACAGAAAAGCGTTCTGTTGAATCTTGAGGCAGTTTTAAAATCATTCTGTTTTAATGTCAGCAGTTGCTGGCAGGTATAATCCATTTCCCTTAAAGATGCTTCAATGATTGATTATTCTTATTTAAACATTTGCCATTGATTTCTGTTCTGAATTTGAAAGCCATTTGCAGGTTTTTACACTTAGCAAAGTTTGAAACCTTGTCTCCTAATAAATCTGCTCGTCATAGACACATATTCACTGTGAACAGGTACCTTTTATTTACCTTTAAATATAAATGAAAACAACTTTCCATAATAAAAAAGATTTTCCAAGACTTTGGTATTTTTTTAGCATTTCATTTTGTTAATATTCTTTTAAAAATATCAATAGAGCTAATTGTGAATACTGTTTTATTTGAAACATATTTTCTCAGTGTAAAACAAAGTTTTCTATGGTCTCAAAATTAGTCCAACAATGAAAATATTTTACAGGGATGTTCAAGTCATCTAAGTTCAAAGCAAGGATCTTGAATATTTAACTCTTGTAACCTGAAGGACTGACTTTATCACTAATCTAAAGTGTTCCACATTGATTGTCTCTAGCTGGAGGTACTGCAGGTTTTGTCACTGAAAATCATTGGACCTAAACTGAGAAAATAGTTTGTCACATGTTGCACAAGACCTCTCTTGGCACTGCTACTGGCGTGAAAATTATGAGTTTAAAGTCCTGATCCAAGTCGAGCAAAGCACAGACCTTGAGCCATGACCTGGTAGGAAGAACACTATCTTGGGTGTCCTCCTGAGGCACTGACCAAAAGGACAAACATACCCGGGCTCTGCTGCAGCACTCCCACAGGATGGGAGCTCTGCCGTGACAGGGAAAGAAGATGGCTGTGGCTTGGGACCTTCAAGGAGGCTCAAAAGCATCACTTGCCAAAATGTGCTCAGACTCCAAGGGACCCCATGAGACACTCAATCCAGCCACTTGAATTTAAATCCACAATGTCCCAGGGGAGTAGTACCACTGCTTGCCACAGGCTAGTTTGACTTCCTTTGTGTTCTCTAGCTTTCACACAACAGTATCAAACAATTCTGGACTGCAGGGCTAAAACCAATGACTACGTCCTGAAATACCCTGCAAAACAATACTTTTATTTTGCAAATAATCTTGGCTTAAATATAAAAAGTGTCTATAGTCTCACTACATGTGTTGATTACTGTAGCTTTGATTATAATTGAACTTTATTTATACAATCAAGGACTGCTTAGGCTCTCCTCTTGCTAATCCATTCTTAGAGCTCATGTTGAAATGATTATTCACTCTGATCCTTCAGTCCTTTATCTCAATCATGACTTTTAAATTCAGCCTTCATCTTATATAAATGAGGCCTACAATTTTAATTTCTAGATGAACAACCTTGCATTTAGCCTTATTAAAAAAAAGTGATAGTTGTTGAGCTGAGCCTCTGTGCTGTCATCAAGCTTTGGAAAGTTTCCATACATCTCATCCTTCCAGCCAGAGACAAGACTTCCACAGATGATGCGGCTGAGGGAACTGAACAACGGGAAAGGGAATGAGGTCAAAGAGGATGAAAACAGGAAACTCAGGGAAATTTGTCCGTACTTGAATATAGAAAGGTAACTCCAAATATTGCAGTGGAAAGGTTTCTAGTTCGTAATCACCTACCAGCCACCTCTCCCGTTTAGGAAAACCAGGACTCTGAGACATGTGAGGCATCTCATGTCTTCTAGAGTCCTCTGTTTCTCTGCAAATTGGCATTAACAACATTCATTCCTCCTGCAGCTTCAGTCCTTCATACAGGCAAACAGTTTTGAAAGCTAGTCATTGCCTTCTCCTCTCTCTATGACAAGAAATAAAATGCAGTACAGGCAGAAGATTTTATATGACTGGGAGGGGGGTCTGTCTGTGTTTTCCCAAAATATAGATATAGTTACTGGGCCTCAGGCAAAGAGAAAGAGAGACAGAGAAAGAATATGTGCTTGCAGGCACACAACTTCACAGCTTAACTAGGTCTTGCATAATTTGTCAAGGTAAAAGTATTTTCCAGCTGTTGCAGGGCCAAAACCACATGGGAGCCAGGTTCTTATTTGTCTCAAGCACAGGGCAGAATTTTATGATTGGTGTGTCATTTTTTTAATCACTATCCAACTCATGCTGTTTATTTCAGTACTTGTTCCAGCCTCCTAATACACAGCAACTTTCCCAGAAGAATGCTATGAACCAGTGAAGTGATTGTCTCCATGCAACGTAACACGTGTCTTTCCTTTTTGGCCTGTACTTTATGAAATTCTGTACACAATTTCCTCTGTTTAAAGTGCAGCTTCTCAAAGATATGCACAAGTACTCTTGTAGGACTACACTTCATACATGCAAGTCTGCCTGTGTACTTGGTCTTTCTAACATAGAATCATATCGTAGAACATTTGTAATTCATCAGCTTGAATGGTGAAAGGACTGGAGAACAAGCCCTATGGGGAGCGGCTACAGGAACTGGGGTTGTTCAGCCTGGAGAAGAGGAGGCTCAGAAGTGACCTGATTGCTGTTTACAACTACCTGAGGGGAGGCTGCAGTCAGGTGGGTGTGAATCTCTTCTCTCAGGCTGATGACACCAGAACGAGAGGACATGGCCTTAAGCTAGACCAGGGGAAGTTTAGACTGGATGTTAGGAAGAGGTTTTTCACAGAGAGAGTGATCTCTCAGTGGAATGGTCTGCCCAGGGAGGTGGTGGAGTCACCATCCCTGGAGGTGTTTAAGAGAAGACTTGTTGGGGAGCTCAGTGACATGGTCTAGATGTTGGGAGGCTTGGGTGGACGGAGCATAGTGCTTGTGGTTCCACACTTGTGGGACTGATCCCTGGGTGGGCATTCGCTTGGGAGTTGGACTAGATAATCCTTGTGGGTCCCTTCCAACTCAGAATAACCTGAGACCCTTTGTGAATAGACTCTTCTCATCAGTGTCTGTTTTTCCTATGTATCTCTAAATGGACAAGAGATTTATTCACGCAAGATTTTTTTCTCAAGACAGCTAACTCTGTCTTCTCAAGAAAGAGATCCCTGAAGCATTTACTGTGCTGCTGACTCCTCTTTTTGGGGGTTGGTTGTTTTTTAAACTTGTTGACACCCAAAGAGTGTTCATTGGAAATGTTAATTTTTGCCAACTAGCTATAGGATTTATTTTCTTTTCTGCCTTTCGTTCATCTCCCCTAAGCTATGGACTTTCAGGGCCAACAGAGCACCGCCAAAAGGAGCAGGGTATACCCCTGGATGGAAAAACATTCTGTGAGTAACCAAGACAATGTATTCAATATATACAAGTATTATAACTACAGGTTAATCCAGGTGATCCCTATATCTGATGGGAAAACAGTTCTACTTCTCATTGAAATATGTTCCTGGTTAGTTAGACAGTCTAAATTTTAAAGTGATGATATTTGGGGAAGTTTTTTTTTAAATCCCACAATTGAAATATTTCTATCCAAACCTGCCCAACACTCTCACCCTTTAACTGTAATGAAAGCCCAATCTCTTGGTTTTTCAGGTTTTTAAATACAAGACAATAAAATCCCCAGGGAAAACAGACATCTTTTATGAAAGCAATATTAAGGGAGAGGGGTAACATACCATTAACATTGTACTTCAGCTGGAAGACTCTAAATAAATGTAACTGCATGGTTTAAACGGTGTAATATGTTCCTGGTCTCACAAACCACTGCATTTGCAAAACTAAAACACAGAGAGCTGTACATTCCCTGAGCTGGTGGTGAAAGGGAAGGCCTTTAATAAAATGCCTGTCAAAGACACCTAGACAGCGTATGTCAAACAAGAGTAGCTCTCTATCAGCCATTTCACAAACCCAACTGTGTTCCTCCAGGCTCAGCAGTGAGGGGCCAAGGGCTGCAGCTGCTGCTACATAGGCACAACATCATTTCACACTAGGAAAACAATCAGCATCACAACAGATTAACATAAAATCCTTTTCTTGTCCAGAGTGGGGAATTTCCTGATTACCATAAGCTGTAACCTCATTAAAAAATCACAAGAAAAATAATATTTCTGACATTCACAGTGCTTTTGGTTTTTTAATTCACTCATCCTCACCAGGAGCTGTTATCAAGAGTGTGGGAGGACAACTCCTCTTAACCAGAAGCAGCCTTCAAGGGCAAACAGCTCTGATCCAGGCTCCTGAGGAAGGGGGAAGAGAAAATCCCCAAATGAAATAAATCTTCAAAGGCTAGCATGAAGAATATTCTGGGAAAAAGCAAAGCATGTGTACCACTCAAGTTTGACACGCCTTTTTTTCCTCAATTTTCAGCTCCTAAAAGAGATACAAACATAAACTGAGATATTTTTTCCACCTTTTTTCCTAAGGTGCTAACTTCAGACTCCATTGGGCCACACTTAACAAACAAATAAACCACAAAACTAGAACTGATGATGCCGCAGAAAATGAAGCATATGAGTCAGGCTGAATACAAAATATAGATAAAATACTGGCAGTCCTGCGAAAGGTGAGGTGGAAACAGAACAGTGGAAACAGTCACGCAGAGCTACTACCATACCAGTTTGCAGTTGTTATGATGTCTGTGGAGAACTACACTCCGACTGAGTTGAACCAATGAACTCCTATTTACTTCAGACAGCTTGTTCCAAGCTTCCATAGAAAACAAGTGGTGGCTTAGGGAGATATGTTATGGATTTTTAGTAGGAATAAAAGTTCAGGTCTCCCTCCATTTAAAGCAATGCTTGCTGCTGTTTCTAAGAATTACATAAATTACTGGGCAGACTGAACTCAGGAAGGGGTGGAATCCAGCCTTGAGGTACTTCATGTCCTCCAGCAGTGCTCTCCCGATCAGTAGAATATGTGTGATTAGATTAACATCAAAAAGGAATTACATTTTTAGAAAATGCCTTGTTTTCACTCTGCACTGGATTAAAGGCCAGAACTCTGTGAGATACTCGGTAAAATCAGACAGATTGTGCTCAAAGATGTTCAGGTCCCTGCTGCTCTGGAATTTGCTTCATCCCAGGCACAAGCACCCCACAGCAAGCTATAATGTCAGTCTCCATGGGGTTATCCATTTGGCAATGCTGTACATTCCTTGCACATGCAACAAATAAGTTTTGAGCAAAAAAGGACATGAACTAGACAGGTTCTCTTTCTCTCAGATGTTGACATTAGCTGAGAATCAAGAGAGTTCAAGTAACCCACCCCAAGCAACTGTAAGGGGTATAAAGAATTTTTGTTTGACATTGCAATACAATGACTAAATAAGTAAATAGTATCTCATACATATCCTGTCACACAGAGATATAAAAGACATGCAGCCAACAATTACACTGAAAAGTGCATATGATATGAAAGTTTATACAAAGTAAATATAGAAGTTGTTTCTAAAGAATTTAACTTACTAAACCAGAAACCTTATCCAAGTTACCTAAATTCATGAGCTAAAGTCACTGAGGTATTTTTGAGGTGTCAAAAGATGATAATCTGTAGATAAGCACAGCATAAATAGAAGTCCATTTTCTCCATTATGGTCTTTCTTTCATTTTTGTTATTTCCATAAACTTATATCAACACACAGCTTATTTATGGTGGTAAAATATTACAATACTGGTTTATCTTAATTGGATTAAGTTATAAAATATTTATCAGCTGTTCTGTGAACAGACAAAGCTCCTCTGACCTGTATCAATATCGTGTCCCAGTTATCTAACTTCCTAACCTAAGAAGTTAAACTGACAGAACAGACCTCTATTTTTTCTCATTTGTGAAAAATTACTATCACAGTTTTATCTTGTACCATCTATAATGATTTCCACATACTGTTTCTTTCATTGTCCTACAGAAGGCCTTAACACTTGGACCTACCCAAAGACTTAGTATTGACTGATAGTTTTATTAGTGCACGTGCCCTTCGACCAGAAGTCACAGGTTCACAGGTTATTCCAAGTTGGAAGAGACCCACAAGGACCATCTAGCCCAACTCCCAAGCGAGCGCTCACACAGGGATCGAACTCACAATCCTGGAGCCATGGGCACCACGCTCCATCCATCCAAGCCTCCATCATTTAAGCCATGTCCCTGAGTTCCTCATCCAGTCTTTTCTTAAACACGACCAGGGGTGGTGACTCCTCCACCTCCCTGGGCAGACCATTCCACTGAGAGTTCATTCTCTCTGTGAAAAACCTCTTCCTAACATCCATCTTGCAAGGAAAAATAAAAAGAAACAAAGAAACCACCCTAAACCAAACAACTTTGTTCTAGAAGGAATATCTCAAATAACATTTATTCCCTATATTTCTAAATCATTAATAAATTGTTCTCTATTCTGCTCTAGTGAGGTTTGGAATTTTTAAGAAAAAGAAGAACACAGAAGGAAATAGCATAAACTTTTAAAATAAATTGCTGACTTAAGGAATGCTTCTGATCATCAGCTATGACATTTCACTTGGAATTAGTTAGCAAAAAGTATCCATCATGCCCCCTCTAGTATCCCTCTGGGCTTTTATTGTCCTAAGTACACAAACAAAGAACAAAACCATGTGCCTGCAAGTCATATAGAAAGTGTTTCAGGGACAAACTGTGGTTTTGGTCTTCAGGCAGAGTGCACTGCTGCATTAACTGTGAAAAAAAATTATTCATATTCAAATTCAAAATAGCCCACAGGCTTTGGCTGGCTTTTCTTTGGTCCTTTCCACTAAGCAAGCATGAAAATTTTAGAAGCTCAGTTTTGCACAAGAACTGAGCTCTTTATTGATTAATGAAGTGATAGAGAATCACCAAGGTACATATGTTACCTCTCTGAAAAGAACATACCTTTGCATCATCATGAGCTATATCTCCAGTTAATTCAGTGTTTGGTGGGCAAAGAAGGCTTCATCTCTTATCTTCCTCCAGCACACAAAAGAAAGACTTATCTTCCAGAACAAAAAAAAGTTACTTACCTCTGTTTTATACTCAACTTGCACTTCAGTCTATATTAGGTAGATGTAATTACTGCCATGTATAAACAGGATCCTTTTCATGTCCCTTTTGAACTTTTTTTAACAAATGCTGCTTCAAGACAAAAACATTAAGCCTAAAATAATGTATTTTACTGGCATGGGAACATGGCACTATTATGCCAGGGTTATGGGTCATGCCCTGCACTGGCTACCACAAAGAACTGCTGCCTGTTAACCATCACTGATAGCTCAACTCCACACAGCCACTCACTCACTCCCCTAGTGAGATGAATGGGTAGAAAATCGGAGGGGCAAAAATAAGAAACCTTGTGGGCTAAGATAAAGACAGTTTACTAGGTAAAGCAGAAGTTGCACACCTAAGCAAAGCAAATTAAGGACTTCTTTCACTACTTCCCATCAGCAGACAGGTGTTTAGCCATGTCCAGAAAAGCAGGGGTCCATCACACCTAAGTAGTTAGGAAAGACAAACACAATCACTCCTTTTCTCCTTTCTTCCCCCAGCTTTCTATTGCTCAACACAACGTCACATGGCATGGAATATTCCCCATGGTCAGTTGGGATCAGGTGTCCCTGTTGTCTCTCCTAATTTATTGTGCACCTCCAACCTCCTCACTGGTGGGCCAGTGTGACAAGCAGTAAGGGCTGTGATGCTGTCCCTTTGTTCTCACCACTCTTTTAATCACAAAACCCAAACAACATACAAGATACTATGCAGAAAATTAATTAGTGCTATGTCTTTTCAAGCCAACTATCTTAATTGGAACATAGGGGAAGAGATTATTGGATTCAATGGTTTATTTTTATGTTCTGGATCCCAGGCATGCTGCCTGATTCTGTCTTGCCTGGCATTTTCTCTCTACACCTGCAAGAGGGAAATTGAGAAATAGAGATTATAAACATCAGGTATTTTCAACTGGAAAGACTCACATGTCTTAGGTTGTGGGCAGATGATGTTCTGAAGCCGAGTACCATGTAGGTGTGAGCTGCTCAGACTTCCTCCATCTCAGCCTTCTCTATTTTCATCTGCCCCAGTACAAGCCAGAGACTGACAGAAGGGATAGACTGAGCTGCTTATGTTTCAACTCATCTACTATGCTAATACTGAGGCTGATGTTTTTGATAATTCCTTCACAGGTTTTAATGAGAAAGACTGAAACCATCACCACCTCTTCCCTATTTTTCTATTTTCCTTTACTGGTAATATGAGGGAGAAACTAAATATTGTTCTTTAAATAAAGTTAGCCACTGATTAAATGCAGTCACCTCCCTCTATGTATGTCCATAGTCTTTTAACACATTTACAAAGAGTCACACAAAACAAATATTAGCCCTAGGCAACAGAAGAAAGTAAAATAAAGTTAAGGAAAATATATGCACTTATACCCATGGGTCTCAAAGAGTTGCTCATAGCTTATTTCAAGATCTGACAAAATCTAATGACACTTCAAGTGGATTTTAGAAAACAATCATCATGCTGTTATTCTGTGGATATTCTCAAATGTATGGGGTTAATAGAGAAGGCACTTGAAAAGAAAACAAAACATCTCTTTTAAATTGAGTGTGCTACATGTCACGAAGTTTGTAGGAGTATTTTATTTCCACTAAATGCAGGAAGGATGTGAAACACATTTTCCCTGATAAACAACCCTGGTCCTCAGGAGAGATAATTGAAGCTACACTTGTCTTGGGGATGACATGCGCCACAGGGGAAAAGAAAGACATCCAGAAGTCCCAGATCATTCCCAATTTTCTTCTGTGTTCCTGTGCATCATAAATTACAGGATTCTACTGGGATTCTACTTTTTTGAGGTGCTGGGCATCAGAAGAGGCTGCCTCCTCTCAGGGAAGCTTTTAAACTCCCAGGAAGGGCTTTTGGTGGCTTTTTTGAGGTGCTGGGCATCAGAAGAGGCTGCCTCCTCTCTGGGAAGCTTTTAAACTCCCTGGAAGGGCTTTTGGTGGCTTTTTTGTGGTGCTGGGCATCAGAAGAGGCTGCCTCCTCTCTGGGAAACTTTTGAGGTGCCAGGGGGGCTGGGCGGTATTTTTCAGGTCGTTGACTAATTAGCAGGGACACGCCTCCCTCCGGGTAACTTCTGAGCCTTCTGGTTTGGCCGATAGCGAGCACGTGGGCGGACTAAGGGGTGGGCTCCAGCCACCAGGGCTTTCCCTGGTTGCCACTATTTAAGGCT
>WEKX01026498.1:13574-27190 GCA_013390025.1 Pitta sordida
AAATATGACAGCACGAATAACTGAGGTATAACTGTATTACAGTGTCCTGGTGCCAATTAGGATAGAGTATGAATTGAATTTAGAGATAACTTAAATAATAGAGAGAGAGAAATAAAAACTTTACTGTGAGAAAGGGAAAAAAATAATATAACAAATATATGTATATATGTTTGAACAACAACAATAACAATGGAACAACGATGACTGAAGATAGCTGGGAAAAAATAAAGCCCCAGGGGAGTGGGGGGGCAAGTTCAAAGAAGACTGGGCTCCCCCCCGGGAATAGTATTCAGCATAGGCAAACCAGTGGAGTAACAGCTGGAGATCATTTTTCTGAGATATCCAAGGGTGTGTAGAGAGATACAGTGGTCAGCAGGGGAAGGCTGCACTGAGATGGAGAGTCGAGGTCCATATGGTCTTGGGCAAAATGGCAGCAGTGGGGATCAAAGGAGAAAATGAGGCACACTCAGTCTAGGAGATCCACAAGCCAGAAGCTTCTGTGAGCCCTGGCATCTGTATTTATAGGGCTTCAGACCCCTCCCCTAGTCACATGCCTCATGGGCATGTCTTCATGTCATCGTGCCCTCCCCATGGAGCAGTATTGGCACAGCCTCGCAGGGCGGGCGGGCCTCTTGCCACATATCACTGCTTTATGAGTGTTGTGGAAGTTACATGGCGTTTATAGTCCTGCAGTGCCATGCCATGACACAGTCCCCTGCCGCGGTCCCTGCCCCACTCCTGTGTGTCTCCATGGCCGGAAAGGCTCATGTACAGAGTATGTCATATGTAGTCCCGCGTACCTGGTGATACGTAGCCCCAGGAAAAGCGCTGCTGCAGCTCTGTATGTACCATCCTCCACAGGGACTGCGGTCGGAGCTATCGTCTGCTTTCTCCTCTGCCTCACCCACCTGTGTGTGCTCTCAAGTGTTTATTCCCTGCCAGCACCTTTCAGGGACTGCCTGTGTGTGTGCATATGTGTGTACATGCGTCTGTGCATCCATGGATCTTTGCATCTGTGTGCTTCTGTTTCCATGGCTACAGGTGGGGAAGACAATGCTGACAGGTGCGCTAAACTGCAGCGGAAGTCAGCCAAGGGCTGTGTGCTGGGATGGGGCAGTGGAGGAACATGTCTGCTGCCGTGCCAGGAGACTTCTGTTCCCCCATGCCCTCCCTCTGCTGCAGCAGATGGAGCTAGTGTTCTGCTGGGTCCATATGGCCAGCGCTGCTGCTCCCGCACTTG
The DNA here is from genome assembly GCA_013390025.1 of Pitta sordida. Lineage (NCBI taxonomy): Eukaryota > Metazoa > Chordata > Aves > Passeriformes > Pittidae > Pitta > Pitta sordida. The sequence goes on from WEKX01026498.1 coordinate 14,815, forward strand.
GGACCGGTGGACGTTATAGCCTCTGCAGTTAAAGGGAAGAAACCTCCGACACTGATGCCACACCCCACTGTAAGAGGCCCCAAGGTGTTGCAGTGTTGCAAAGTTAAGATTTTCCATGCTCCAAGAGCACTGGCAGTATGGACCCGCACTGACCCAAGCCTGGGGACACCCACAGACACCTGCTGCAGCATCAGGGCAAGCATCACCACCGTGGAGGCAGTGCAAGCATGCGCGATGGCAGCAGCCCGGCTGTGGCGGCAGTGGAAGCAGCAGCATGGCCAAAGAGAAGCCCAAGGATTCTCTGGGGGTCTCCCCTGTGGAAGAGGACTCAATCTTTGCTCCTCTGTGCTGTGAAAGCCTGTGGAGAGGTGTGGAAAATGCTCCCCAGTGCTCTGGAGTGGTTGGGGGTGGAGACATGAGCGTGGCCTATATACATATTAATGACCTGTGAATGTTCACAGATTAGACGATTCTCAGGACCCCAGGAAGACCCATAACCCATGACTACCAAGGTATGACTGCACCTCCTGAGCCACTACTGGTGCTGCGGTCTGTCTCACCACACTTATGCCTCTCAGCCGCCAGCTCCCCCCATCTCCATGGGCACAGAGGAGGAGGGGGAGGATGACTGCACCTCCTGAGCCTCCACTGGGACCAGCCTGGCTTGCAAATGCTCCTCGGGCATTCCCAGGACAGGATGAAGCCATTAGGGGCACATTCCCAGGGGCAGAATCTCAGGAGCGCTGAGACAAGAGCAGACCCTCTGGGGCCACCCTGACTCCCCACCCTAGCTCAGCTCTGCCCACATCACTGCCCCTGCCACAAGTTAATGAAAATTAATTAAAGAGAATTCAAAGGAGGTGGAAAAGCCTCTACAGGTGCCATGTGGAGTTGGGGGCTGTGCCCTTCCTTCCCTGTGTGTCCCCACTCCGCAGGCCTGGGTCCCTGCTGCCTCTGAGGCTCCACCAGGCACCATCCAGACTGACTCCACTGGGCCCCAGCCCCAGGAGCTGCTGAGTCCCCCCGCGCCCCTCCCCCCCGGTGGGCAGCATCACTGGGGGGTTCAGCCAGCACTAGCTCTGGCTCCAACAATCCCCAGGACTTCAGCAGAGATAGTGGGGGAGCCGGTCCTAGCCCCTGCTCATCACGGGGTGCGGGTGATATGCTGCCTCCTTGCCAGCCCCCAGGCACAGCAAGACCCCATGGCCAGCCCAGCTCAGGGAGATGAGAGTAGGGCTTTTAGGACACACTGCCAATGGGAGTGAACAGTGTCCCCTCAGAACGGAGGGACAGACCGGCCTGGCATCCTGGGCAGCAGGGACAGAAGCCCAGCCTGCACTGGGGGAAACAAACATGGGACAGGAAGAAACGCTATGCAACTCCAGCTCCTGGTGCAGTTCATGGGGAAGAGGAATGGGTGGAGCATTTTCCCTGGGGCTCCTGCAGCACTGTGGGGGCCAGGGACATCCTCCATTGCCACCCACAGCACCATGGGGACCAGCACCGGGGTCTCCAGCACCGGGGTCTCCACAGCTCCCTCCATGGTGCCACCACTGCCATGGTCCCCCGCTCCCAGTCCCACAGCTGTGCTCAGGGGCTGCAAGCGGTGGGGCAATAGATGTGGATTAATTGCATATTCATGAGCTTATTTACATGCCAGCTCTTCGCAGCATACTCTGCACATGCTCAGAGGGAAATTTTTGTGGGAAAAAAACAGCAAAGAATTGGACCAGCGAAGAGCAAAACTGCAAAATGGTGGGGGTTCACTGTGTTAAATGGAATCTTCCTGAAACAGAAACTAAATCATCTCAGCAAAAACTATCACTCCCTAATGTATTACTTTCCAAAATAAATAAATAAGGAAATATCTATCAGAGCCATGATGAGCTGCAAAGAAGTTTTCCATTTGTTACCTCCCAAAATAGGATTCTTGTGCTTTTCTAATAAAAGTTAAATTAAATGTTCTATAGTTTTCTGCAAATGGTTTGCTTTTATTGCAACACAAGAAAGATATCTATAACACTAGTCATGACGCCCTCTTTGCAGCAATCACTTCAGACAGCACTCAAATCACCTACCTATTTCTTCTGATTCAGGCAAGGCTGACCCAGAGGTGCCCTGTGCACCTTGTTGCCTAGCTGATATCCATACAAGGGATAGTCTGACTAAAGGGCTTGTTGCAAAGATGTTCCATCACTCACCAATAGGTTTTACACAAATTGAAGTCCTATCCAGAAAGACCTGTCGTCTTGCTGCCATTCATCTGGGTTGAGCAGAGATATGGGTTCAGAGGAACCACACCAACCATATAGAAGGTGAGAAAATTTGGTCACTTGAAACCACAGCTGTGTTTTGCCAGACAGAAGATTCAAAGATTAAAAACAGAACTGAAAAATTAAAGCTGGTTTATCTAGCAGTCACCTATTTTACAAGATGACAACCAAAGGTCTGTTCCGGTCTACCTATTGGTTATTTGCACTGACCAATGCACTATGTGGCTTATGTGGTGCCAAGAGTCCCACTGATAATTAAAATTTTCCTTGTATCGATTCTGGAGAATCGTCTCTTATTTTGTGTTAGAGCCAGCCAGAGACCAAGCCAGCAGCATGTCAAAATATGATGCTGGAATAAGAAAGTTGTAGACAGAGTATCATCATGAACTGAGCATGTTGCTATGTGCAAAGCATTTTAAAATGCTGATTCCATCCAACCGCATAGAGCCTGACTTAAGCTGATTTAGCTCCCTCTTTTCTGGTCCTTGTTTAGTCATCACAAGGCTTTCTTGTCCAGGATTAAACCTAATCCTTCTGTGACATCACCCTTTACACTGACTAATGTATAAAGTGAGGACAGCAGTCACAATAACTCCCACAGATTTGTAAGTCATAGCATATATAAGTGTTTTTTCTTTCTGTGTTATAAAGTATCAGGTTTCAGTTTTCTTTTTCTAATTTCTGCACAACATCTTGATGTAATTTGTTCTACTCTGGCATTTTTGACAAACAATATGTAACACAGCTCAGCATTTGTAAAAATCATGACAATTTGTGTTTTCTACATAATAGTTGTATCTCAGCTATAACTATTAAGGTTAAAAAAAAAAAGTCCTTTTCACATGTTGTGGTGAGGTACATCTACCTTAATTCTGACATACAGAAGTCTAGCAATTTATGTAGAAGCCCTACTTTATGTTACCTTTCTTCTTCTTCCTCTCTTCATGCTTCTATTACTCCTTTTGTCATTTTACACCTGTACTTTTTCTGTGATTGTTTCCATTTCTCCATAAATTCTCTGGCTTCAAGGTTCTCTCATTCCTCTGTTTTGGCTTCACCACACATTTCCTTCTTTACCTTTGGTCACCTTCCTCCTCCATTTTCCTCTTCTGCTTTGATCCCTTACTATCCCTCTCTGTCACATCCTGCTTCTTCTAGTATTTCCTTTGTTCTTCTCTCCAAAAATCTCCTTCACCTTTCCATCTTCCTTCACTTCCAACTATGAATCAGTTTTCCTCTCTGATATCTCCTCACTCTCATTCCATAAATAATTGGCCATTGTTACAGGTTTTACTAATTCTGTTTTACTAACTCAGAGAAACCTGTAATCTAAACTGTAGCTATTCAAAATTCGTGGAAGATCTTGAATGGTGTCACAGCTCTCTGGCTTCACTAAGTCATCACTAAAATAAAATTTTAAGTGAAAGAATAGTCTTCCCTTGTTTCTGGTTTTCAGCTCAGGAGGGACCTTGCTGTGCAATATCCCACCTGTACACTCAGATTTTCTTCGCAAGGAGTGCTTATTGTGCTTCAAATAGTCCTTCAGTCTGGATGACAGATTAGGACGACATCCATTCAGTGGAATATATGGACACATCAAGAATTTCCAGTTCACAGAGGAAGATAGTCTGAGGGGAAGGAGTGTCCACCTGTAGAGCTCAGACAAACTGTGTTTTGATTTTCTCTGAGATGTGTAGTTAATTCTTTGTTTTCCAACGTATGTATTAGGCAGATTACAGGACACAGCAGACATCACAGTTCTTGCTTGAAAGTATTCAAGTGTTAGAAAGTCAGTTATCTGAACAATAGGGAAGGCAGAAACAAGAGGTACCATAGGCTATACATGTCTGGAATTGAGCAGTCTTCCGTTTGGAATGGGCCAAACAAGTTGAGAAGCAACTCTGTCAATCCTGGAAGGAGTGGAAGGCTGCAAAACTTGAAAGTCTAGAGAAAAATTGGCTTTGTATTCAGACTGTTGTAGAAAACAATACAGTCATAAAGTGATTTCAGCTCCTAGAACCACTTTGCACTCTCTTCGTCTGTTTGGAAGTTCTAACTGCTCTACCTACCTGTCAGTCTTTTATCACTGGGGAAAATATTCTTGATTTTCTTTGCTGCAACCTTACCTAAACATAGATCAGTAAGTCCATTATAGCAACAGGAAATGGGAGGTCTTAAAGGTTAAGGCTGACATCTGAGATGCAAAACTTCCCACTCATTGGGACAGGATCAATTCAACTTATCTAGCATAACAACAATGAAATAAGAATTACTGTGCAAAGAAATAATCAAAGAGGAGCCTCAGAAAAGAGCAAGAGGTAGGTGACATGGCAAAACTTACTCCTTTCACACTACATAAAAAGACAAAGTAGCATTAGAAAAGGACAAAACAGAAGAACATGCCAAGGTATAGTTCCACACTGGCCATTAGCAAGAAGACTGAATGTTAGGAAGAGGTTTTTCACAGAGAGTGATCTCTCATTGGAATGGTCTGCCCAGGAAGGTGGTGGAGTAGCCATCCCTGGATGTGTTTAAGAGAAGACTCGATGACGAGCTCAGTGACATGGTCTAGTTGGTGGGAGGCTTGGATGGATGGAGCGTGGTGCCCATGATTCTACGCTTGTGGGCCTGATCCCTGGGTGGGTGTTCGCTTGGGAGTTGGACTAGATGATCTTGAGGGTCCCTTCCAACTCAGAATAATCTGTGAACCTGTGACTTTCTTCTCAAGACAGTCTTCTATCTTCTACCCTGTCAGTTCCTGGCACAGAGATTGCAAACACAAGGGATATACCAGGGTGTATGAGACAGCTGGAAGCAGCAGCCTGAGGATTGATCTGTAGATTGCATAAATGGCACTGGAGATTTCTAACTGAAAGATCTAAACACTCCTTCAACACAGTATCACCACTTAAAACTACAAAAATCCTCAAAACATATCAGAAAACTGAGAGCTTTGAACATGTAGGCAGGTCTCAAGAGGCAGAGCAGTTCCCAATAGCAATCAGCAAACTCAGAAGAAAGGCAACCAGGAAAGCTTGGAACCAGAGAGTTGGTGATCCTGTATTACTCCCAAATATCTTGGGTGGATGGTTCACCTTTCAATCACAGCTTTGACACTCCTCCAGGAAGATGGAGTCACTTATTTGAACAAAAGAATGAGCATGTTCCTTTTGCTACTGTCTCTTCACTCAAATTATCACTCAATCTCCTGGCCTCACTCAGTTTACTACAGCCCAGGTCCTGCTTTGCTTCAAGGACACAGAGTTGGCTCAGGACCAAATATTATCTATAAGGACACCCAAGTCTTTCTCTGTCTTTCTCTGTCAAGCTCCAAGCCCATGCTGGTATTTGGAGCTATTTCTTCACAGTATAACAGAATATTCTGAGTTGGAAGGGACTCAAAAGGATCATCAAATCCAACTTGTGGCTCATTGAAGAACATCCCCAAGAATAACACCATGTGCCTGAAAATATTGCTCAACTGCTTCTTGAGCTCAGTCAGTCTTGGTGCTGTGACCACTTCCCTGTGGAACCTGTTCCAGTGCCCAATCACTCTTTGGATGAAAAACTTTTCCCTAATATCTAACATCTTTCCAGGTGGTCTAATGATCTAACATCAGTCCCTGTGTAAGACTCGACATTTCCCTCTTCTTGAAGCTCACCAGGTTCCTGTTGGCCATTTCTCTACTGTAGCAATTTCCCTCTGGTTGGCAGAACACTTACTTGATCTATCAGCCACTCCTCCCAGTTTAGTGTTCTCCGCACGCTTGCTGAGGATGCACTCTTCAGACAGATCCTCAGTGAAAGAACTAAAAGGTATTGACCTCAGCCTTGACCAACAGTGGGCCTGATGTATGTTTTATCCACTCACCCCTCCTAAAAACATTTCATTGATCTGTATGACTTCTGTTAAACTTAATGTAAATCATATGTGTAAAAATCTATGACTCTGACCCTTCAGCTACTGCCATTTGGCTTTCAAAGAAGCAGATAGAAATTCAGCTGGAAAATTTTCGCTGACTTTAATGGAAGGTATGTATCTTAATTCAGAGATCATACCAGAAGCTTTGTAAATATGTTTTTCTTAAACTGCCTAAGAACGAGCTCAAACTTTTGCTATACTACCCTAAAGTAGTCTAAAAACAGAGTTGCCAGGACAAATTGCAACTAACTGTATTGATTTTATAATTGAAATATTAATGGATTTTGTCTGAATTTCTAGTGGAAATACATTTAACAGTGCTCAGCAAATTCCTTTTTCCAATATTTCAAAACAAGCACTGAGCTATGCCTAGGCTTCCTGAGTATGGTGATAACACAACTGATTAAGTAATAGCAATATTGAAGCAAATTCATTTGGAGTTACATAACTTTAAATCACTTTAGAGTCTACTACTGTTCCTCAGCATGTCTCTCCTAAAGAGTTATTTGGACTTTCACTCAATTAACTCAGCATCCCCTGAAGTCAGTAAGCCTCCAGATGGTCTCTTCTTTGAGGCAACTAAGATATTTTTACTGGGAGGGGGATGCAATTTCTTCCCGACTGCATCTGTGAGACATTTAGGAAGTTATATTGGTGCTCACAAAATAATGATGCCTGCCCTGAAAAATCATCCTGCTCTTTTATGACAGTCTGTTTTAATTGGCTGCCTGTCTAGCCTATCTGTCTACTCAGCCCACACTTTTGCCTGAGCTGGGCTGAGATGTCAAAAATGGAAGAAGTAAATGAATTATTTAAAACTTTATGTAAAAAAGAATGCAATTCTCTTGTCATTACATTGACTTTACATTAGCTTATAATGTTTACTTTTATATTAGTGCATTTTATGAAGTCATTTTTTATTGACAGCACTGTGAGGTGTCAAACAGGCATTAGGAGGTTTACAGATTTAAAGATGGGTCTGATATCTGGATTTAGCACTAAAATTTCTTTGGACTTGATATATTTGATTTTACGGAAAAGGCAATTCTACATCACGAAGTTTGGATCTGAATCAGAACTCTCAGTGTCTGCTGAAACTGCAAACTCAGTAACTACTGAAAAATATCACTCATGCTTTCTGTGTGGTCTTCTGAACCAAGCTGTCAACAATTATTTTTGTTACTGGAAACACTCTTCAATATGATTCCATCCTATATTTTTTGTTTTATTGAGATTGACAAAATCATTTAAAAATGCTAAAATACACTCCAACAGCCTTTGGCACAGTCATACCTCTGGATTCTGGAGATTTGGGTCTTGTGAGGGTCCTGCAGAATATTAAATCCATTAATTCAAGTTGAATATTAATATGGCAAATTATTGCCATAAATTGGGCAACTTTGCAACACTGCAACATCCCAGGGCCCCTGATGGTGGTCGGGAACATTGGAGGAGGAGTTTTTTCTATTTAACTGCAGCGGCTACCACAGGCAGGAGTGCTTTGCCTGAGACTATGCATATGCACATATGTGCTGGCTAGTCCAGGCTGGCTGCCAAGGCCTGAACGACCGGAACGGGACCCACATGGTGCCATGTGTTACAGTTTAAGTCTTCCTCATTCCTGGCAGGGGCGAGTCCTGACTGCACCGTCCCATGGAGCTATACATCGCTCCACGAATCACTGAATAAGGATCGCGGAAAAAATTTCTGCAAGTCAATGAGGCTGCAAATATGACAGCATGAATTACCGAGGTATTACATGAATACAAAATTACAAAATTTCCTTCAAAAGGGTTAAATTTTCACAGGTACTTATGAATGTCAGATAAATGATTTAAAATGTATGTGCAAAACTCAAGTGAATCTTTCTGGGCTTCTGCCAGAAATTCAAACCCAAAATTTTTACATTAACTGAAATGACAAAATTACTGTTTGAATAATTTAAAATAAGCTTTGGGTTGTATATTTCAAGATATGAACTGTTTCAGTTGTGATTGACAAGAGAACTAAGAAGCAGAAAGGCTTTTAACCAGTTGCCAGTTAAATAATACCGTCATGCCTTGGTGCCTTGCGACTCCTCCATTGTCACCTCACTGTTTTGCGACAAATTTTCCCCGGGAATCTGCCTCAGTGATTCACAGAGCTTCCCAGTCAACACACGCGCAGTACCTCTGCTCACTAAAGGGCAGTGCCAGCATTCCCTATGGGGCAGGACTGGCCCAGCCCCACAGAGAGCGCATGCAGCGCGTCCCACTCGCTGTGGTGTTTATAGTCCCGTGGCACTGTACTGCGGTCCCTACCCCACTCCTGTGTGTCTGTATGCCCCGTCCCTACTTAGGAGGGTTTATGCCACAGTATGCCCCAGGCGGCCGCTGAGACCCAGCGCAGCACTTCCATGAGGTTGAATTTTGCTAGAGATGCTATTCAATCTCATTTTACAGTTGCACAGCTTTTTCTCCAACACTGCAATTTTCCAAGCTAATATATTACCCACATTTTGAAAAGGAGATAACTTTTTATGTCAAAGCCCTGAAAAGACAATTCATTTTTGAAAACGAACATTTTCTAAAGTTGGAACTTGAGTCATCAAATTTTCTGTGCCGTTTTCTGCAGCATACTACTATTAAACTTTACTGATCATTATGGAAACCATGACACATTATGCAAACAGTTATATAAACAGTATAGATGCTTTTGATGAGAGAACTGGACAGATTCACAAATCTCGTCAAAATGTGCTGAAATGAGGGTTGTAGGGTCTCTATCATTAATACAAAACTCTTCTTGCCATGTGGCTGTGATTGTAATTTTTCCTGTAGTTTTTTTGATGGATAATTGCTAAATGATGGTCCTTACATGATGGCAGTAGAACCCTGTCCTCTCAGGGTCTGTGAAACAGGGAAGGTCTACTAAGCTCTGGGATTTAGAGGGCAATCTGAGTACCCACCATATTGCCTAAGATAGACATGGGTTGAATGTAATTGTCTCTATCTCAGTAACATCCACTCCTAAAGGAGAGAGAGATGTCAGAAACCCTTACCCAACTCCTTACCCATCAGCTTTCTCAAACCAAACATACAATCAAAATGCAGTACTGTGTTGAGTAAAAAGCATTTCCTGATACTTCTGGCATTAAGTTGCCCAAACAACTTCCACTGGAAAAGGTGTTCTCACAAACTACTCTCACCACCACAAACTACTGTCACGGTAAAACTAAAATCTTCAACTCCCTGGGTTTACACTGTAGAGGGTTTGAAGTGTGGAGGCTTAATTACCAAACAATAGATGAGAGGGCATTAAATTATATAGATAGATACAGTTGGCCCTCTTGCACTTTACGCACCCCATATTGTGGCTTCAGATGTTAGTGGCATGATTTTTTAGCGATGAAGGAGGCCCCCTTTCGCAACTGCACATGCGTGACCTGGCATGTCAATTAGGCAGCATGAATATGCAAATCAATGGCGGCACTGCCACTTCCTCCTGATCCCGGAACACAGCGGAGGCCGGCGCTTGCTCCAGCCCTGGAACGCAGCAGTGGCCGATGCTTGCTCCAGCCCTGGAACACAGCGGCAGCTGCCACTTGCCCCAGCTCCAGTGCAGCAGCGGCCGTGGCTGGGCAGCTCCTTTCCCACTACGGCGGCAGCAGGGCCACTCCTTCCCCACTCCTGTGTCCCTGGCCGAGCTGAAAGGGGGTTTTTCCCAGCGTGAGGTGGTTGCGGGCACCGGGAAGGGCCGACACAAACACTGATACACAGCAATACAGTGCCGAAACAGCATCTGGGGGCTGCGTGAGGGTACAGGGCAAATTTGCATATTAACAAGCTGCCATTCAACGTGGAAGTAGGGCTTCGTGGAACCCAATTAAGACTGTGGGTCCACGACATACAAGACCTGAGTGTGTATATATATATATTTTTTTTATTTTTTTTTTTAACTGTTGGTTATGTATATGTGTATGTACATATACGACTCAGATAGTCACAACAACCATGGGGTAAAAAAGAACAGAATGAAACCCAGACATTAACACGCAAACACTAAACCACACCTTACCAACCCAAGGGAAAACACACACACCTCCAAACCCAAGGAAACCAATGGAAATAAAAAAACCACACACTAAAAACCCACTGGTAAAAAGGGTTCAGGGTCATAGTGAGCAGTGGGTGGAACAGGAGAAGCAGGAACCCCAGCAATAGGTGGCAAGAAGACCAGCAGGGGCAATCAGGACAGCAGCACAGCAATCAACAGGTGGCAGGAAGAACGGCTAGCCCAGGAACACAAGCAGGAGACACGGCAGGGATGGTCAAAGCTGCAGCACAGCAGTTGTCGGGTGGCAGGGAGGGCAGCTAGCTGTGGGGATGGAGATGGGAGACCGCAAGAGCCCAGCAGGGAACACAGGGGCAATTAGCAGCAAAACCGCAGTGGAAGGCCAGCAGGGAAAGGCAGCAAGTCCGAAGGACGTAGGGGTGAAAGGCAATGGCTACAGCTATGGCCTCAGCAAAGGGGGTGGCAGAGGAGGGCTGAGTATCCAAGAGAGGCCAGGCGAGATGCCAACTTATCCCACTCACCCCACTACAGTATGGCTGGAACCCACAGCACCATTGGCTCTCATGGCTCAGCTCTCCCGTTGGGGAACCAGACTCCGTACACTTGCAAAACATGGCCCGCTGCTTCCCCCGCCTCCATCTTCGTGAGGTTCGGCTGTTGTCTTTCCTGGGGATTGCTCTAAAAATGGAAAAAATTTCACCAACTGAAGGAAAAACAAAAGGTAATTAATTCCAACCCATGACATACACTATAATTAATGGAGTGATACAAAAATTTTTGCTGTGCTTCCTCTCCTGTCTGTGTGCAGAAAGAAAAATTGTCCAGAGCAATCTTGTGTCTATTTCTAGAAAAGAAGAATAAAAATCTAGATTTAGACTCGACGTTGTCCTCAGCATACCACATTGATTAGTGCTGAGTAGCAATTCACTCATTGTATTAGTGGTTTGGGGAGTCTCTCCATAGAAGTTAAAAGCCTAACAATGAGTTACAGTTTCTAGTCAGGAGGCCAAGCACTTAACTGTAAGGTGCTTTAGTTCCTTTTGCTTATCTGGCCTAATGAATTTGTGGGTATTTTTAAGGGAGATAAAGAGGTAGGATGCTCATTGGGAACTCAGCATTTCCACAAGCCAGACCAGTTACCAGAGCAAACACCTTTCCTCACTAATGCAGAACTATTGTTCACTTGTTTCAAATAAGTATACTCTACTGCCCTTCCACACACTTTGCATTATTACATCCAATTTTACACTGTTTCTCCAGGAGGCATGCGATCCGTTCTTCCAGCCATGCAACTGAAATGTAGAATTGTGACTTCAGACATGGGTGACAAACCAAGAAGCTGCTAATGTCAGACTTTTTGTTTTCTTTTCCTTTTTTTTTTTTTTTTTTTTTTTTTTTTTTTTTTTTTTGTTGTTTTTTGNTTTTTTTTTTTTTTTTTTTTTTTTTTTTTTTTGTCAGGAGCTCTGCAGTGGTAATGTATCTGCCTTTGGCCAGAAATGGTTTGACACTGCTCTCTGTTATCTAGCTAGATTCCCACAGCTCTGTAGTGATTTTAGGATTTAGAAATTCATAGATTTTAGTGAGATAGATATAATTTGGAGGCTTAGAAATTTAGAATTTTTAGTGAAAATTAGAAAAAAAAATTAGAAAGCTAGAAGACTTGGATTTAGAAGAATTAATAGGTGTTAAAGGCATTTACCAGGTCTGAAATTTAAGGCTGAACATTAAAGGCAAAATTTCTAGTTTCCCAGCACAGAATGATAAACAGAACAGAAGTTTAGTCAAAACAGGGAGCAAAATAATGTGAAACATCCTTTCAGCTGGTTGGTCGAAGGCTTAAAACAAAGTGTAAATTTATGGCATAATAGTGATGGCAGACATATTCATGAGGTGTTATGCATATGTATTAGGCAGGTGCACATATACAAGTGACAAAGCTGGGGTGGGGATCTTTCAAGCCCCAGTGTGGAGTATAGCCTTTGAAACTCCACTTTAAATGTGTGTTGCAGCAGCGCACATAGAAGCAAGGTGACAGCTCCAAAGGGAAGGATCACAGCTCTGCTACCCTCACCCTTCCTCCAGGATCAGTGCTAGATCCTGCCGGCCCAAGCTTGGTTTCAGCAGCACT
>WEKX01026499.1:0-93863 GCA_013390025.1 Pitta sordida
AAGAGCCTCTTGTCCTCTGATAACTGTGGATGTGCTGGGACGTTTCTGCCCTTCTCGAGGTTGTGGGTGTGTGTGAACTCCAGCAGTGTTTGAAGACAAAGAAAAGGAAAATTGTTTAACTAAAGGAAAAAAGTTTCCTTTTCCTTGCACTTGTTCTCCATGTGGTCCTGTCACTGGTTTAGCAGGAGCCAAATGTATTCCAAACACTCTGGAATAACAGCACACATGACTCTGCCCTGCTGAATGCTCAGTGCAGAGCTGGAGGAGTTCACACTTCATTTTATTTTATTTTTTGGTCATTCAGATGCAAAGACCAAGAGTCAGAGACATCCTGTGGACTTGTGACATTCGGTGGCAGACACTGAATTAAAGAAGGCAAAGAATGTGTTGTTTTCATTCACACAGTGACTTGTGCAGCCATTCCTTATCTCGGGAAGGTAGAATGTTGTAGACAAACTATTGGGATAGTTAATAAATATCCTGATAGTTAATAGTGATTTAGTAGCAAAGGCAATTTCCAGGACATTGAATCTTGTAAAATGATTCTTGTTGCTTCAGTGGCAGCATTGACACTTCAGTAACTACTCCTGCCCTAATCCAAACAGATTATTCATGTTTTTGAGAATGATGATTTGATGTTTTTTCTCAGCCATGATTGAATAAAATCTCCTGATACAGTGAGAAGAAAGGGGCTGATAATAACTGGAAAAATTGTGTTATATTTTGGAGATGGACGATACAAAAGGATAGATTTGACACATTTGATTAAGCTCAGTTTGTAATTACTCTGAGTCTTACAGTAGCTTTTATGAGTGACATAAGACAATTTACCAAACATGTTTTCCTGAGCAACCTGTGCCAGTTCCTCAGCACTCTGAGTGAAGAAGATACAACTGTTGTAATTACAGAGAACAGAGGAATTTTTACGGTATTTGCTTTGCCCTTGCAAAGAAATGAGTGAGAATTTTGCAGAAAAGACCTTTCTCCAGGGTTATTCCAAAGGGCATTAATACAGTTATTCCAAATGTACATTTTTCAGCTGACAGGTTGGTATTTTAGTACCCGTCTTAATGAAGCAAGTACACTTTTATAACATAAATATTACGAAAGATAAAGCAAAGCCAAAAAAAGGCTCCTAAAAGAGCAATTCTTTTGAGTTATCTGTTCTTGTGATGGATTGCTGGATGTAGGATCTGCTGAACAAGAAAAACTCTGATTTCTTTAAATTTTTCTAGATATCATCCTGACACATTTGCAATTTGTGGGTTCCACGCTGGGTAATTTGTTTCTGGCCTTTCCTTCCCTTTCTCTTTAATTTGGCAAGTTGTCCTGGCAGTTAGCAATATTGGATCCTACAGGAAATCGCTTTGCAGTCCATAATCCCACATCATTCCTGGATGAATATGAAGTCTCAATTTTCTCCACACATAAGAATGGGATTAATTTACAAAGGCTTGACGGAAGTGGTAAGGAATGTGCCCCTCTAACCTGTGGTGTTCCCTTTTTTCTGTCATGTTGGTTCTCTCGGACCTCACGTCCTCTCTTTGACATTTCACACATCCTTGGGCCCAACTCTGCATCCAGAATTCCAATTTTTCTCTTGTTTGCATCACTGTGCAGCCCCAAAACTGAATGTAATTGTACTGTTGCCTGCAAGGTCCGTGGCCAGGAGTAACTTGCAGCTTGAGGGCACCTGAGCCTGTGAGTTGTAGAGCCAAGTAAAATTATAACCATTTTACTATGGGATGACACAAAGTAAAGGGGGATTAAACCTTCTCCCCTGATGGCAGCACCAGGCAGGACATCCAGGCTTTCCATCCCATGGTCCAGCCACTCCTTAACACCAATTCTCACCCTGGAATTTTGGCAGTTCTAAAACTAAAAAATGGAGATAAACACAAAGAAATCCCACATAAAACCCACCGATATGTAAAACAAGATGTGGAGATTTATCATTCTGGTGGTGCCTGTTCAACTTTAGCTCAGTTTTCCTTATCTTTAATAGAAGAGCTGCTTTGTATTCCCTGGATTGTTTCCAGGCCTGTTGACTCCAGGCGATTACAAGGCCTCAGCAAACAAAACAAGCCGCTGTGCACAGGAGTATTTTAAACATATTCCTCTCCTTCAGCTGCCATTTGATGGCTCCTTGTTGCCACGGTGTCTAATGGCATCCTGTGACATGTGTCAACCCTCTGTGACAAGCAGCATGAGGGATAGATTTGGGCTGTGGAGGAAATAAATGCGGGAATCGATGGCTCTGCCAGCTGCGCTGAACTGTGCAGGCCCCCGCGCCTGACAATTTCATGTTTTATGCAAAAGAAGCAACTCTTCTGGAATGTGTTAAGGAAACCTGTGCTCCAAACAAATTTAAAATGAGGGAGTCAAAGGAAATGTGGCTGTGTTTAGAGCAGAGCAGTGAGCTGGAGTGTGGCTGGAGCTGCTCGCAACCTTGTGAGCTGTTTTGGATCTTAAATGCTCAAACTCAACATTTTAAGGAAAGAACCATAATTTCATGGAGTTGTAGAGGGATTACTTTATTTCCTGCTTAAGGGCATTTAAAGATTGAGAGAAAAAATCCACTTTAGTGCAGTGGTGAGTGTCCATGCAGGAGACCTGGGTTTGGCTCCCACCAAGGAGGCAGTGGTGCCATTTAAGAGTTGGACTTGATGATCCTTGTGGGTCCCTTCCAATTCAGAAGATTCTGTGATTCTGTGATATTGCACCATTAGCAGTAGGAGAAAGGAATATTTTTTCTTTTTTTCACCTTAAGAAAATGTGGTAAAAATTGCTTTTCTGAGTTGGATGGTGCTGCAGTGTAATTTGGGGGGTTGCATCTCTTGCAGACCCCTTGTCCTGCTGAGCAGCTTGGCCCCTGCTTATCTCTCTTGCTTAAAAAAGACATTTTTGTCAGACCCCATTTCAGTTCTTCCCGTGATGATGTGGAATGTGATACTTTTTTCAAGGTACCTAATAATGAGAAGAGAGCCCTGATTTTCTAGTTGAAATAACTGGACACAAATTTTGCTGATATGTTTTATAGCTTTGAAATATCTGATGATATTTACAAATCAGGGAGTGAAATGCTTGTAACATTCATTGAGTATTAGAAGCCAAATAGAATTTAATTTTATTTTTTATTTGTTTTTTAAGTGAGGCTGGAACACAGTGAGGTAGGTCAGCTTGATTACCTGAATCATCTGTCTTTGTGGTCCAACACAAAACTTAAAAAAATTATGAATAATCCCTAAAGTCATAAGAGAATGGTGAGATGATTAAAATTCATGTGCAGTCCACCCTTCTTGCCCTTTAGTTTTTTTGGCCCTCCAAGTTCTTCTCTATTACTGTCAAAAGATGAGCGTAAAACCTTCTTAGGTCAAAGTTAAATTAATTTTGAAATTTCTACAGACTGATAAATTAAACCCCCACGAATTTACAAGAGTTGCTGACACGAAGTAAAGAAAAATAGCTGCCTGATATAAAGGAGTTATGAAAACTGCTACTAAATCTTGTATTAAAAAAAAGAAGCTTGTTGTTATTGATTAAATGTGCAGTTTATAAAAAAAATACAATTACATCAGATATGACTTGGGACTTAATGTGAAGTTGTCCACTGAAATAAACTATTGTCTATTGTTTTTTCACTGACCCATTTCATGGTATGAAATGGCAAAACACCCCAATTAATGCAAATTACATTAAAATTAATGTAATTTTAATGCCTGACATGTTCTGCATGTGTTGTCTTAATTACTGGATATTTTCTGAGTCACTCCTGATGCTTTTAACCAACTGTTTTCCAATGTTAACCCAGATGAATTGTTTTTATTTTAAGATGAACCACTGTGGAAATGAGAGTTAGAAGCGCCCACCGTGCTCAGTGCAGGGAGAGAATCCTCTTGAGGTCAGGATGGAATTGTTTCACCCATTGCATGGTTTAAATATCTGGTATTTGCCTCAGAAATGATTCTCAAGGTCGAAAGGTGTTTTATCAGAAGAAAGGGAGAAGGTGGAGCCCCAGAAGGTCCCGAAATCCTGGTTTTATTTCAGGATGTGGGAGATTCTCTCTCAAATCCTGATTCCCAAAGGCTTTGCTGCTCCTTGGTGATGGTGTTCGTGGTCAGAAGGTCACTCAGCCCCCCCCAGCAAGTGGAATCACCCCCAGAAATCCCAACTGACCAACACTTAGAGCTTGAGGTTCTCTCATGCCTTAATTAGGGAAGACAAAGGAATTTATTTCCCATTGCTCACCACTTGTACCACCAGCACAACCTGTCCACATCCTCCTCCTCCTCTGGGCAATTCCCTGGCTCCTCAGAACCCTCACATTTGTTTTTCTAGGTGAGAAAGTAGCCACCTGACCCCTGAGCAAAGGGGTGGATGCCACCAGCTCATGTGTGTTGTCATTTCACACCAAAACGTTGCAATTTTTGCACTTTTCCTTGGGATTTATTCCTATTCAGGGAGCCAGCCATTAGCATGGGTTTAACTCTAAAATGAGGGCATGCAAAGCAGGAGTGCAAAGAATTTGGGTTTTATGCGTGAACATTTTTTTGCTCTGGAAGTTTTTAGTCATTTGCTCTGGAATTAGCCCTGCCTGGCATGTAAAGGAGCCTCGTTCTTGCTAGAAAATAAAAAAAATCTGCCTGTGCTTGAAGGATTTTGTAATAAAAATAATTCCCTTTTAGAAAAAAGTCAAAGCCTTACATTAAAGTTGTTTTTCTTTTCTTTTTTTCTCCTTTTTGTTACTAATATTTTATATACGTTTTTTAAATAACTAAAAACATCTGTCCCTGACCAATAATTAACCTACCAATAATTAACCCACCCAGGTGAACATGAATTAAGCAGCTGAAAGATTAGACTCAAAAACTGCCAGTGGCAGAAATGGGAATTATTTTTTCTTTCCCTGGTGGAACCATATTTTATTTCTATTTTGAATGTTTCACTTCTCAACGAAATCATAAAACCTTCAATGTTTTCTTCTGCATCTCAGCTTCTCCTGCTCTGAGTGATGGAGCTTCACCCTCTTAATAATGCAGTAATTTCTCCGCAGGATGCGGAAGGCTGGAGACCAATTTTGGTGAGTATTGCGCTTCTGGTTGCTTCCAACAGAAAGTTTTTGTTCCAGCTGAATGTCAGGTGGGAGCTTTGGATGCTCAAAATTTATCCACGTACCCGAAACCTGACTGGAGCTTCTTAACATGTGGTTTGTTCTTGATATTCTTGGGATATCTCAGTGTGTTTTCCATCACCCAGACTAGAAAAGTGAAATGCTCTGCTGAGAACAAAACCTGTCCTTCCATTTGAAATTCCATGAAAATGTTACTTAAATGGGGCTAAATGGCAAAAGCAAAGGGTGTGAATGTAAAAATGTATTTTGAAGAGGTTGGATGATGCTTTTCTCAGCTTTTGATGCTGAAGTGACACCACCTTTCCTACACTGAGGCTTTATGGAAAAGCAGATTCAAAGTCTTGGGATAATAACTCCCCTGGAAAGGCTCTCCCAGAATAAATTCCAGCTTAAAATTTGATTAGCAAACATAGGAATTTGGGCAAGGGTTAAATATTTTTGTCTCTTGGATGAAATATACCTTTGATAAATCCCACAAAGCTGAGGAGCAGAGGGAGCAGGCAAATTAACAAATGACACTGCTGGTTGTAATTTCTGCTTTGACAGATTCATTTTCTTTCCCCTCTCTGATTGATAAGTGGATCTGTCTGGGACCAGAGGAAGTCTCTGGAAGGGCAGTGCTGAAAGTCAGGAGAAGTTCTATTTTCCTGCCACTTTTTCTTGGTAGGGTCAAGGTGGTTTTTTTCCTTGCTTTTTATAAAATGTGGAAAGCAATTAAAATTGATTTGTGCCATGAGCTGCTGCTTTGGGGGTTGATTGCTTGGGTTTGGGGTTTGGATCTCAGTCCAGGAGGAGGAAAATCCCGACCCAATATTCCCATGCCCAACCTCAGCACTGAGAAAAACTTCCAACACACTGGGCAGCTCTTTACAGCTCCAGAAGAGATGATTTTTTTGGTGTGTCTTAATCTTTGACTTCCAAAATATATTAGAGGTGTGCAAGGAAATTCTTGAGAACTGCCTCAGCCAGTGGATATGTGAGAAAAGGACTAAAATATTGCTGAAAAGTGGCAAAGCATTTGTGCCTGTGGAAACCCATCCTTTATTTCACTGGCGCAGCAAGACCTCAGGAAGATTTTGCCATCCCCACTGTTGGCAACGTGTTTGCACGTGGAAATCAGTGGTTGAAAACAGCAAAATAAAGGATGAAAAGCTAAAGCTCTGGGAGAATCAACCAACCCTGTGTTTCCTCCCCTCTGTCCAGTGTGGGTCATGATTTTGTGCAGACACTTGGATATTTGGGATGGTTGATCAGAGCCAATAGTCCTGCCTGGAGCTGCCCGATGGGAAATGATCCTGGGCCATTGCCAGGGAATTCCAAAGGGAAGATTTGCCAAGAGGTGGTCAGTGATTTTTCTCATGGAAGTTCAGTGAGAAGATCCAAATCTATTCTCTTGTTTCAGAGAAAAGTGGAGTTTTTGTTTTCAGGAATGTCTGACTCGGAGTTGGGGAGAACAGGGCACATCAGACATCTGGCTTCTTATTTTTGGGGCAATTTTTTTCCTTCCTCTTGCTCCTGACTTGACTTCACCTTTTTTTCCCTTCTCATTTATTATTGCTCTTTACCTTCCTTTGTAAAACATGTCTAACTTTTCCCATCCAATCCTTCGTTTCCCCTTCCCCAATTCTTCCAACATTGTTTTCTCTCTCAAACACTCATGTGGCAGCAGATTTTTTTTTTCCACAGCCTCATATTTTGAGGGCTGTACCAGAAGATGTTTTGCTTGGATTAATTCTACCTGTGCCCAGAGCAGTTTTCAGGACAGGCAGGACCAGGAGGTGGCTGCTTCTGGCTGGAATTGCTCAATGATCTGGGATTGCAAAGCTGCGTTTAGTGGGTGCAATCAGTGGAAAATGGCAAATGAGGAGAAAGCCTTCAATTAAGACAAGTTAAGCAGAACGACCCCTGAGCAGTGCAATCTTTGTATTCATGGGGAAGAGGAATTGGAAGTACCTGAGGCCACACAAAGATGGGTATCAGGCCACCCCAGTGCTTGTTGTGCTTTGCCTAATGGTGTCTGAAGAATTCAACACAAAACAAGGTTTTATCAGTTTACTTTGGGAAATTATTCTTTTGAGTCTGATTCCTCAGGGAATGGGAATTCTTCAGGTGAACGTTGTCCGGCTAAAAGTTGTGGGTGACAGCTCTGGAGTTTAATTTGGTTCAGTTCAGCTGTAGGTTGGTGGAATCCACAGGAAAAGTTCTGAATTCATGTGTTGGAGCTGATTTGGGATCAGCTCTTCCCTAATTGTTACCTCGTATCAGACTGAGCAGTAAGTTCTTCTGCTCAGACTTCTCTACTTTGTTTGAAAGAGTGAAATATTCTTGGAGGTACGAGTTTTGAGAAAGCGCCTATTTTGGGGTGGCTCTGGGAACATTTAGATCCCAGTCTATGATTTACTTGTCTATCAATGTAAAATACGTAAAATAGGGAAAGTTGTGGGAGGGTAGAGACAAAAACTGTGATCCAGGAATGAGATTTTGGACATTTGGAGTTTTTCCAAAGGTGGTAATTGATAAATTCCCTTTAGGTAGAGGAGAGATTTGACTCCAGGTTTGCCTCTGTAACTGCTGGACTAAGTCAGGACCATCCTGAGGACTTTATATTTTAGAGAGAGCTGGTTTTGCTTTCTTTGGGAAGCCTCAGAATGGGGGGAAGAAATGGAAATACAACCCCTGAGGCAGGGATGGGACGTGTCTGCAGTATTTCCCGTGGATGCCCCTCAGAACCCCCATTCCACCACCATTTACTCATGGAATTCAGGGTCCAAGATGGGAGCTGTGAAGTCTCTTGGTGTGGTGAGACCCACGTGGGCTTGGCAAAATAAACCTTTATTTTGATAAGGAAAACCCACTGCTCCAAAATCCTTTTGAGAACCTGGTCATTAAGATTCACAACAGGACGCAGGGAGTGCTGGGCACTTCTGAAAACCAGCCTGAAGTTGCTGACAAATTTTTAATTAAGAGACATGAAAGAGAAAGTACCAACTGCTCCATGGCTGGTCTGTTGGAGATTGAAATCCCTTAATTACAGGAACTGAATTTGTTTGTTTGGGCACTTTGTGAACTTGGGAGGTGCCTCATTTTTCTGTCGGGGGCCATTTAAGGCCACAGCTTTCTACTCTCAGCTAAGTTAAAGTCCTTCTCCTGGAAACAGCAGCTGAAGGTGCCAGTGCCAAAAGGCTTTTCCCAATTATTTTGCATTCCTGAGTGGGAAGATGGAGGATGTGGTAAAAGCTTTTGTCTGTGTGAATCGAGCAGCTCCTGCAACAGCCGCTTTCCCCAGCGGAGGGAGATCAAGGAGTCAACCTCAAAGTTTTGCTCTTTTCTTTCTTTTTTTTTTTCTTCAAACCCAACTCATGTTTGGAAGGAGCAGCTCTGCAGGAGGGACTGGGGCTGGAGGCTGTTTGTGTGGTACCTTGTGATGCTGCTGAGAGCAGCGGAGGGCGTTTGCTTGATGTCGGTGCCTGGAGCTACCCAGTGTTTCCAGTTGGCTCCGGGATCCCTGCTGGTCACGGGCTGACGATATTAGAGCTCTGGGAGATGCCACCGTGTCGCTTGAAAAGGATGAGAAGCGTTAAGAGCACAATGGGGATGCGCACTCTGAAAAGCGGGATGGGAAAGCTGAGACTTTGAAGTGCAAAGAGGGTGAAATCTCGCCTGTGTGGGGGAACTCCGAGAGTCGTGTGTGCACCGTGTAAATTCCTGTTAAACCATCAAAGTGAGGCTTAAGCTGAGCTCAAGTGAATGGGCCTCATGCAAGTGTTCTGCCTGCAGGGGAAACTTCGCCCTGGCTGCTGGTTTGTGGGAAATAACATCCTGTTTTCCAGCTCCCTCTAAACAGCTTAAGTCAGGCTGTAAAGAGGTAGTGTCTGTTATCCAGGTACAAATCAGGACTCAAATCCTGGTTCAGCCGGGGTTTTATTTTCTCAGAGAGGGCTGAGGCGCTGGGTGAGCCACTGATCGCAGTTTTCCCTTCAAATAGTGCAAGATTGGAGGAGGTAATGCGGGAGGATTATAGAGAGGGAGGAGATGAAGGAAGGGATGAAGGACAGCCAGGCTGGGAATGAATGGAAGGCAGGAGGTCTGGGTTCTTTCATGGATTCCACCTGACAGGGCACTGATTAGCCTGAAATTGGGCTCCTCAGGAAATTGGTGAGGGTCTAGGAGGGATGTTTAGGGATATCTGTGAATTTTAGTGTGTTCCGTAGAGAGAAGAGGGCTGCAGCAGGAGAATGATGCAGGTATAAAACTGTAATGAATCACACAGAGAGGATCACTGCTGGCTAATATTGCTCCTAAAAAGTCCTTTTTCTTTCAGTCCCCCCCTCTCCTTCTCCCTCATCCTCTCCCGTATGTATATTTATTTTTTATTACCAATACATAAAATTATGCATTAAAAGGACCAAACCCACTCTTCTGGGGGTTCTACCATGGACACCTGGGCTGGGAATTGTGGGCTGTGCAGTACAAGCCACGAGCAGTTGGTGTCATCCCATTCACACGGGATGACACCAGTGCACTGCTTCCATTCAAGCATTTAATCCATTCTCCTGTAATTTTTGCCTCGGAAGTAATGAAGCCTGACAGCTTTGGCTGGTGCATGATAACAATCCCGTGCTGGTATCTCCTGCCAAATCCACGAGGAAAGAAATCCTTCTCCAAAGCGACAAGTAAACGTGTGTCACTTTCTAGGACATGGTGTTAGACAGGCTGGAGCAGCAGAGAGGGTTTGGAGCTCCAGCTGAACTCAGTTGGGCTGTACTGAAAGTGCTGATCTGGAAGGTGAGCAGGCTACAGGAACTGGGGTTGTTCAGCCNTGGGATGTGGCAATGCTGGTGCAGGGATCCTGTACTGCCATCCTGGTGTGGAGGATCCAGTCTGGGAATGAGGAGCCATCCTCAGCTTTTCTAACTCCTCCTCGGTGGCTGGAGGGAGGTTGCTGAGGTTTCACATTGTTTCGGGGCAATCTGGGCCATTTTTGGGTCACATGCTGTCATGACGGAGCAGTTCCTTGGAGAGAGGCTGTTTCCAAGAGCCTGGAGTGACAGGACAAGGGGGAATGGCTTCAAACAGAAAGAGAATTGATTTACGTGAGAAATGGGAAGGAATTGCTGGCTGGGAGGGTGGGGAGGCCCTGGCACAGGGTGCCCAGAGAAGCTGTGGCTGCCCCTGGATCCCTGGGAGTGTCCAAGGCTAGGCTGGAGCAACCTGGGATAGTGAAAGGTGTCCCTGCCCAAGCTATCTCTTCTCAGACCGCTCCAGTGCATCCTTGGAATGCCAACAACCTTTGTAGCTGCTGTGTCAACAGACAGGAAAAAAAAAAAGAATCCATGCTGTGTTTGCAGAGGGAATATTTTTTCTGGGCATGTGGAAAAGCCAACTGTGCATATTAAACAGCTTCTCAGTGGTTTCTAAATTGCTGGCACGGAATAAAATTTGGTTGAACGCTGGTTTTCCCTTGGACTGTGGGATGTGGCCCTGGCCAGGTCGGTGCACGACCCCTCAAGGAGACAGTGCTGAGAGTGTCACAATGTTGGGCAGCTGCATTAGCTGTGATCACTGAAGAATTAATTAAGAATCTTTTAAAAAAGTGATGGAAACAGCCTATTTATAGTTGAGAGCATATTTACGAGCCTCAGAGGGAAGCTGCAATTATATTTTCAGGTTAAAAATGTTGTTGTCTCTGCCGGCCTTTTGGTACTTCCTCGTGTCCTTCAAAGCCAAATGAATTCCCCAGAGGGAGAACTTGAGCATTTTTGTTGTCACTTTGCAGAGCATGAACCTGTCCTTCCACCATTTATCTGCCATGGAAAACTTGCTGGAGTGGGAAGAGCCACCTTGCAACATATTCCAAATGCAACCAAAGAATCTTGGATGGGTTGGGATGGGAAGAGTCTTGAAGATCATCTCATTCCACCTCCTGCCATGGGCAGGGACCCCTTCCACCAGAGCAGGTTCCTCCAAAACTTCCAGGGATGGAGGCACGACTTCTCTGGGCAACCTGTGCCAAGGCCTCACCACTGAGATGAGACCTGACATCTTCAATTATTAAATTATTAGTTATTATGCTGTAGCTGCACTTGGGGTTAACATTGAACTGGAAGTTTCGGTGGGTCTTATCCTACCGAATCCTTTTGGATTAGGGAGCATCCTTGATATCTTGGAGTGGGGCTTTTTGCCTTTTGTCCACTAGTTAATACTTATTATAATGTTTGTGTGATTATATAGCTCATGGCTGGATTTAATTAAGCAGAACAACAACAGCAGCAGCTTTTCATTGTGGAGGCATTTTGATGAACCGCGTGTCAGGCCATTATTTTAATGGAGGAGGTTTCATTTCCTCAAGAGCTTTTCCTTAGGGAAAAAGCAAAAAAAAAACCCCAAAACTAACACTGTAAACTTGCAGTAATGTAAATCCTGCCCAGGCAGCATCTATCTTGCTCTACTTACCTCCCACTGCTAATTAGGAAACTCAATTTTTGTCTGTATAAACACAATAAGAGCTTTGTGTAAGCAGGTTCTCAGGTACCTTTCCAGCTGAAACAGCTCTTTAAAAAAAAAAGGGGGGGGGGGGGTGGGGGATTCAGGAGTTCTTAAAATTGTATTCCTTTCTTTGAAGGGAATTTGCCAAACCAAAGTTAGTAACATATGGCCGAAGTTTGAAGTGCTTTTGAAGCACAATTTTGTAGCTGGTGTCTTCTTGCCAGTGACAATAAAGTGATTCCAATGTTTGCATCTCTGGGAGTTTGGGATGTTGGCGACGTGCATCCCTGCCTGCTCCAAAGGGGGATGTGGGAGCTGCTTTCAAGGAAAGGAAAATGGGGACTCAGGGAAAAAGAAATGCAGGGATCAAGTGAAAAGTCAGCAGTGGAAGAAATGTCAATTATTCAGCTTTTCAGAGAATGAGGAGTTTGCTTTTCCTTGTGCTGAAATCAGGGCTGATGCTGCATAAAGCAAAAATTTCCTCTTCTCTCAAGAGACGTTGAACCTTTGCACCAACATTCTGTGATTATGCCCCAAAACATGATGTGAATCCCTTTTATTTAGGTTAGAACACAACGTGGAGTTTGTAGACTTTGGCAATATCAAACCAACAGTTTGATCCTCGATTAACTGAAAATTTCAGGGGGTTGTAAATCGGGTTTGAAACTTTTTGAAGGGGGCGGCCTTTTGAAAGACTCATCAGAACCAACAGTGTGACTTGATTGACCTTTTCACTTCCCAGGATTTTCCAGCCTCACACCTGGAACCTCCTTGTTTTCACCCCACACTCTCCTGGATTTGTGCCTGTGGCCAGGTGGGAGCTCTGGCTCCTTGTTCTCCCCAGAATCCTGAGAAGAAGGTGAGTTTTCTAGGCAAACCTTTGTTTCTGAAATCCACATTTTGGTGACGGACATGATTTTCCACAAGGATGGAAATTCAGCAACAGACTTGGAAACCCTGACTGTGGTTGGTGTATATTTCTCATTTTATTTTATGAGTTTCTAGGCCTGTCCAGTGACGAATAGCGTGTAAAAGGGGACAAATTTCTGCTATTTTTGCTTCAGCTCCTGTTTGATGACAAATGCTGCAAGAAAGGGGCAGAAATATTCAATGGGCTCCCTCACAGTGAAGTATCTCCCTCCCAAAAATAAGGCAAAAATGCAACTCAAGGCACTTTCTGATTCAGCTTAATTAAATCCAGCTTTGAAATTTCCAAACCATAAGGTGCTAGTTAGAAAACAGACTTAAAAAACCCGACCCAGTGGAAAGCAAAGTGAGTGAAAAATGTTTTGTTATTCCTGGAGCTCTGTGGGATGCCCAGCGAGGGGCTTGGGTTGGCTTTTGTCCCTGGGATTCCTGGTGGGAGAACAGCCTGTTGTCTGCAGCTTCTGCATGAAACCCCCCAAACCAGTCCAAAAATCGGAATATTTGCCATCCCAACATTGTGAATGCTTTTGTAGCTTCTTTTATTTTTAAATATATCTGTATTTTTTTATTTTGTGTGGGGTTGGGGTGGCAGTTGCAGGATATTCTGGGCAGAATCTTGAGTTGGAGATGCTTTTTTACATTCCCTGGGCATGGAAAAGCTCCTTGCTAACCAATGTTAAGTTTGTTTAAAACTCCTTTCCTCAAGGGATGCTTTGTGAAAGGAACTCTTTCCATCCCAATAACTTCCCAAAGCAATATTTGCATGTGCAGTGTCTCCTTCTCTCTTCCTGTATCCATAAAATTCCTCACCTTCTGTTCAGGAAAAGCTGCCCAACAATCCTGGTTCTCCTTTTGGAGATGTTATTTTACCATGATAATCAAAGATTATACTGAATCCATGTGAGCAAACAGGATTTTCCCAAAGAATCTTGAACGAGGCTCAACCTTGAAAGCAAATATTCTAAAATATGCCACGATATTTTGGTTTTCCAATTTAAATTCTCTCCAAAAAGTGGTTTTTTTGTAGCAGCTTTTTCTGAGCAATAACTAATTACATTGAAAGGGTTCCTGTTACCAGTTTTGAAGAGCAGCAAAACGATGACAAAGTACAAAAATGGTGAAAGTATTTCTGGTTTGTCTCAGTAAAGCAAACGGAATTAACTTGAAGTAACCCTTTCCATTGCAACTGCAGTCAGAAAAAGGGCATCATGTGCTGTTTCCAGCAGACTTTATTTGGCTTATTGCTTGATTTGCTCTCACTCTGATTAAATTGGAGTGTGCCTGTGCCTCTTCCAGGAGTAAATATCGCTTGGCAGAAGACCCACAGATTCTGGTTCCTTGTTCAAGTCTGAAATATTTCTCTGTACAGGGCTCAGCAAGGTTCCTAAGCCAAGAAAATAAGGATTCAAGGTGGTTTTTTTACTGCTCAGTTGGAATTGCAAAGTGTCCTTTGATCATTCCTTAATGTGGGAATCCTGAGGGTACTTTGGGTCCTCTGTGCAAAGTGGGTTTTTGGGCCGGAGCTCTTTGCAATTTGGGCTCTTTCCCATCACGTTTGTCACTCTGGACTGATGGAAAATCAGTCTGGAAATCTGAAAATTCACTCTGGAAAATCCTTGCATGTGGAGCTTGTTAACCCTTGTTGGTTGAGGTGGTGGTTTTTGGTGGAGCAGAGGGAGTTTTGACTTGAGGGATTCAACGCCAGCAGCTGCCCAAAGGCCCCATCATGACTCTGAGGATATTTCCAGCTCTCCCTTCATGTCAATATTGACCTTAAAACACTGAATCCGTGTTTCCTGAAGGAGTCTCCCGGGAGGAATACCTTTGTTTCCCCAGCAAGTCTCTGCTCTGAGTAATCCTTCCTTGGAGTATCCAGAGCTCTTCTGTGGCTGCTTAATTCATCTTCCCCAGTGACCATTTCCAAGGCAGAAATAGTCATTTATCTTTATTTTTAATCTCTATTTTATTCCCTTTATCATTATTTTATCCCTTAACCCTCATTCCTTTGTCCCAAGTTTATTTTTCCTGTAGCCCTTGACTCTATTCCTTTATCCCACACTTATTATTCCTTTCCTCTTGACTCTTTATTCCTTTATCCCACATTTATTTTCCCTTTTCTCTTGACTCTCTATTCCTTTGTCCCAGGTTTAATATCCAACATGTTCCCTTCTATCCCCTAAATCTCTGAATATTCCCCCTACAAGTAAGTCTGGAGAAAACTGGAGTCAGTGCACAGTGCTTGCAAATTTTCCCTTGGGAATATGAATATATCCAATATATCATGTGATATATTCATATATATATGCTGACATTGGATATATAATACATATATCCAATTTTGGCTGCATCTATCCCAGAGAAGTGAGAAATACACATAAACTTTGCCTGTGTCTTAGCAAAACTTATCTAATTGAGTTATATTAACCAAACTCATTTAAAAAAAAATTCGTTGAGAAGCCCCAGGGTTTGATTCTGCTTCCCTTTGTGATTAACAGGAATAATAACTAAGATCAGGTTGATGGAGTTATGCTGCTTTAAATCAATAAGGGAAGAAAATGATGCTTGATTTAATTAATGGAATGTTGTGCCAGGTTTTGGTGGTTCCTTTTATGAACTGCAGTGGGGAGGGAAAGGAGGGAAAATGGGGTTTAAAAGGGCTTTTACAGTATAACAACATGAGTTGGTTATTCAGAAAGGAGCAGTTTATAAAAATCTTTGTCAATTTTTGTCACTTGGTTTTTCATCTTGGAGAAGATGTTTTAACTCCTTTTTACTCCTGGCAGCTCGAATTAACCAAGTCAACCCAAACTCTGCAAGAACTGGGGAAAAATCCTTTGGAGTTATTTTTTTTCTTTATAAAACTAATTTAAGCCCTGAAATTAGAGCCAAAATTTGAAAAATGAGACCACTGAAAAACGTGAATACCAACAAAGCTGACATTAGACATCCCTAATGTGAGTTTGGAAAGCCTCTGTTTTAGGGCTGTGCATCACTTTTCCAAATGATTTAAATTGAGAAATCTAGAATTGGGCTGAATTTTGAGACCTCAGTTTTGTTTTTAAGATGCTTAATTATTTTGAGCAAAAGTGGGACAATTTTCTCAACTTTTTAGTTTTCCCACAGGCTTCTTTTGGTGTTTTCTTTCCCTGATTTCTTTGAGGATGCTGAGTTTGGGAATGAGGCGGAGGGAACGACACGATTCTTCCCTGAGCTCATAGTGAGTGAAATATGTTATTTTTATACATATATATTCCAGAGTGAGTGAAATATGTTATTTTCATGGTGTTTATCATCCTGTTTTGTTGGTTTCTGCAGTTCCACATTGATTAATTTGTCAAAACACCAGTGGAATCAAACGTTCTCAGAGGGGGCTCCTGCCACAGGGTAAGAAATGAGGTGAAACCATCCCAGTTATTTTCTGGAGCTGAACTTCTGGGAAATAAAACTCCCAATGAAACTCCTGGATTAAATAGTTTCCATGGCCAGGGGCAGTTGGGATTGTGGATGTTCTTCACCTGCCACAGTTTGGGGTTGTGACACTTCACCTTTGTCAGAGTGGGACGTTTGCTGTGGCCAGAAAACACGGATTTTATCCCTCCAAACTTTCCAAAATTCTAAAAAGCAATTCTCCAGGTGCTCTGGACTCTGGAGTAGTTGCAACTAATGAGAACGTGTCTGACTTCAGATTAATTTGGGTGGAGTAATTAATTTGGGGGCTTGAGGTGGGTTATTTCAGCAGCAGCAGCAGGTGGGGCAGAGTGAAACCTGGTTACCTTGCGCCTTTGGATTTTATTTCACACCTTCTGGAACAAAATTTAGCTCAAAGAAAGGAAGGCTTTTGAAGAAAGACCTTGTGAGTTTGTGAGGAGAATTAGGAGGAAATGAAAGAGGCAGCAGGGTGGGGTTGAGATGGAGATGAACTGCAGGGCAACTGCTTTAATTAGTTGGAGGATTTTATATTTCTATTTATGAACTTTCTAGAAATCTGTGGCAACATCTGAAGGACTTTATGGAGTCTTTTCCTTCCTATCCTCCTTATTTTTATTTTTTATTAGGTCGAAAGGGCCCTTTTGCTGCATTTGGGACAATATTTCAGTGTTAAGAGTATAAAGGGATCTTCCTGAAATGAAACTCTGAGAGATCCTTCCCAGAATTTTCTTAGGCCCTCAGAGTTTTGAGTTGCCAACTCTCCTCTGGATGATTTTGCCATGGTCAAATTTACCCTGAAGGCCGATGAATTTTTCATTGGTCTCTAAATGTTCTTGTTTTTTCCCTTGAGCTTTTACAACCATGTCTGCTCACCAGAACATGCATCTTGTTAGACTGAGTCATGCATAAAAATACACCTTTAGCAGCTGCAATTGGCCTCACTAAAGGCAGCTCCATCCTCTGCTTGCCAAAAAAAGTGATGTGGGGCTGTGCTAAAAGCTCTTCCAGGCAACAGAAACTCTGTGATTAAAAACCATCCTGCCAATAGAATGGCTGGGAAACCTTGCTTTTATTTGAGGGACCTGAGAGGAAAAAAATCCTTTTAAAAGAGTTGTGGCGATAGTTGTTTTTATGCGATAACCCCATAAAAAATATTGGAGTTAATGACACTTTGGTGACATTTGAGCCTTGAAATTGTGGTGGAAACCCTTCCCTGGCCTGGGGGTGGGGTGGGATTCTGTGTCTTTGTCACGTTCATGGAGGCCAATTGTGCGTCTTGATGTTTTAAAATGGATCATCTTGTCCCTGCCAGGATAATGCCCACGGAAAAGAACCTTGTCAAGGGATAATGGGACACGTGTGGAGGCAGAGCTGGCACATTGATCACAAATAAACCCCAAGGTGAGGCAGACACATTTATTGCCAAAGGAGGAGGCTTTTATCCTGTCACAACTGTCTAGTTTCTTTTTTTCCTTAATTTTTTCCCCTTCACCTGAGTCTAAACCGAAGGATTGATGGCCAACATTCCAATGTTGTCTTTGATGTGTTGATGGTGCTGCTGCAGGTCTTGGGTGTGTGTTGCTAAGAAATTGTGAGTCAGAAGTAAAAGCTCTTTGGGAGTTTGAGTTTGGGACTCAAGATTTCCCCAAGCCAAGCCCTGCTGAATTATTCCTTATGGAATATCACTTTTTCAAATTTACTATTTATTGGGAGATTTCCTCCTTCGTTTTTAACATAAAGCACACTGAGAGTGACCAATATTTCCCCTTATCTCCATGACTTGATGATAATCATTCATCTCTTAGAAGTTCAAACTTCTTTGACTGCATCTGTTTTGTAGCTCTGTCCTAAACTTGTCCTAAATTAGAATTTTTAATCTTTTTGGTTCAGATTATCAATCCTGACCAACACATCTTGGCAGGGAAAGGGTGGGTGATCTTATGTCTCTCCACCTTTTCTGATATTTCTTAAATTATTGTCCCACCTTTTAATTCAATCTGACCCAAGGACACCTCACACTCTCTGGAAGAGCTGATCATTTTGTTGACTCTTAATATATTTTAAATCTTTATTTTTAGCAGGAGGAGTTAATGATAAAGCAACTACCAGCTCTGAAAAGAAATCTGTTACAATTACCTCGTCCCATTTGTCTCTATGTGAAATAATGATTTTTGGCTGTGATCCTATGGATTGGGAAGCCTTGTAATTCCTGCCAGGAGGATAAGGAATTCTGTCTCCTGGTGTTGGGGGTGTTACCACACCAATATTCCTCCTGGTGTGTGAAGGTAGAGGAGTAAAGACTTCAAACTGAAAAGGAGCAAATTTAGATAGTATACTGGGAAGGAATTCCTGGCTGGGAGGGTGGGCAGGCCCTGGCACAGATTCCCAGAGAAGCTGTGGCTGCTCCATCCCTGGAATTGTCCCAGGCCAGGTTGGAGCAGCCTGGAATAGAGGAAGGTGTCCCTGCCCACAAATCCCTGGAAAAGCAACCCTTGCAGACCACAAGTGATGGAGAGGGGCAGCCCTTGTAGCAGGGTGGTCTTGAAAACCCCAACAACAGGAGACAGAGCCCTGGAGCAGGTCAAGCTGAGCTTTACCAGCAGCCCAGCCTTGCTGTGCCAGCAGTGCCAGCAGCCCTGGTTGAAGGTGGGATCACAGAGGTTGGCACAATTCCTTGTTGAGTGATTCCCGTTGAGCTGCCGAGAGCACTTGGAGTTGAATTCGTGTGCAAACCCTGCTCGAGGGCTGGGCTCTGATGCTCAACAGAAACTCCTTGAAGTCAACTCGAGTGTCACAGTTTGCTCTGGAGGGTGTTGGACCAGACCCCAGAAGCCAAGAGGGTTTTATTAATTCCATGAACATCCTGAGCTTGTTGAAATCCAGGGGAAGAGGGAAGCTGAGCCTGTGCTCTTGGTAACATCCCTGGGAGGAGAGGGGTGAAGAGTTTCCATTTATAGGAGATTTCCTGCTCATGAGTGTGTTATTCAGAAATTCTGGATGATAAATATGTGCTGGTGAGTGTTTACTTTGCTGGTGGACATGGTAAGAAGTGACAGAATAATAATAATAATAATAAGGAAGCAATAATGGGCAAAATGCAGGAATTTGGCATGTGAGCAATGCTGCTCTTGGGGATAAATTTCAGCTGATCTCCTGCCCAGCTGGGGAAATAGAATAAGTTATTATTTATAATTATTATATTTGTTATTAAATAAAATATATAAAGTATAATCAACACTGCAGCGCAGATCTCTGCCCCTAAACCACATCTATGTGGAAATAAATGAAGCCAGGGTTCAACTTGTAGGTTCCTTACAGTCAATAATTTGGAAGGCTCGGGGCCTCTCTAACTATTCCCATGCCTGGAAAACCCTTCTCCTAACCTATTCTAAGACTCCTTGGGGGAATGGAATTTATTTCTAGGCCCTAATAATCCCCTACTCTGATTTTCCTGGAAAAAGCAGCCAACTGCAGCTCCTGTTTTGAATAATTGACTGGTGATATTTCCCCTCCCAGAGCAGTGGGTGCTGCAGCGTTGTTTCCCAAGCCTGCACAAGCTGGAGAAATAAGACTTTTGCTTTTCATTAATGAAGTATTAATGAGATATTTGTATTTTGGTGTGGCCTAAAGTGAATATGAAAGTGCCCATAAATAAAACATGGCCAGCTTTAATACAACGGGGGGTTTTCTCACACTTGTCTTAAACGAGCTCATTAAAGAGGGGAAGGTAATAAATTTTTGATATCATGGCATGTTAATGAGGTACTTGCTCGTGAATTCCAAGTGTTTAGCAGAGTTTTCTCTCCCCTTCAAACATGTTACATAGTGCAAACATTTTGAATTATTTAATCAGGAGGATCTTTAAGCACTCCGGTGCTGTGTTTAAAAAGCTAAACCCACAAAACCACCGAAGCAATTAATGGCTGCAACTTCCCCAACTCGCTGGAAATTCCTGAATTATATTGTTTGTTTTTAAATTGGGGGTTTCCATGTAAGGAGTCCCTGCCCTTGGGGGAGGAGAAGCTCTTGTTTGACTTGTTTTATTGGAATTCTAACCCGTTGTTTTGTCATGAGGACTGTTTTAACACACATATAAACTGTGTCACCCCCAGATCCTCCTGGGAATGTTGCAGGTGTTGGAGAACACAAGTNGATTTCTGTTTTGTAGCCAAAGCCACGTTTCTCCCTGGTCACCCCCAGATCCTCCTGGGAATCACAGAATCACAGAATATTATGAGTTGGAAGGCACCCACAAGGATCATCTAGTCCAACTCACCATCTAACACCTAACACCCGTACAGAGACCGAAAGCAATGTTGCAGGTGTTGGAGAACACAAGTGGAGATGGGAAGGTCTCACCTGGGAGTTGGTTTATCTCCTTGGCATTTCTTGTCTCTGCCTGGCTGGTATGAAATTTATAGATTGTTATAAACTTTGATGGACTTCCAAGTCCTTATAACCACACAGATAATTATTATCATACTGAATTATGGAAGGAATTCCTGGCTGGGAGGGTGGGGAGGCCCTGGATCCCTGGAAGTGTCCAAGGGCAGGTTGGAGCAGCCTGGGACAGTGGGAGGTGTCCCTGCCCATGGCAGGGGGTGGCACTGGGTGATCCTTCAGCTCCTTCCAACTCAAACCATTCCGGGATTCATAACAATCTAATAACCCCCTCGAAATCACAATCCCAGATATTTCTCACCACATAAACTTGTTTTTTTATGGCCACTACATTAATGACACATTTTCCCCTCTTACTTTGCATCTCTGAGGGTGAACTTTAAAGTGTTTCTGGTTTTTGCACTTCCACTAAAAGTTTCCCAATAAATTCAGGAGTGAGAGCAGCACTGGAAGATGTTGATGGTGACAGTGGAAAAGTCAAGGGCTCAGCAAGAAGCGACATCCCCTGCAAGAGGTTTGTGGTTTGGTGTGGAGGCGATTGCAGGACCTTTAGCAAGGAATTAAAAATCTAAGGCCATATTTTCCTTTTGTGCATTTCTAACTCAAAATCATCTCCTCAGGAAAGATCTGATCAAAAACTTTGGAGATTTGAGAAACTGGAGTGGGCATAAATTCCTGTTTTAATTTGTTTCCTTGATGGCCCACATTATTCAAGATATTTTTGACCAAGTATCCCAGTGCTTGACTATTTTAACAGCTTTAATCTGAATTTTGAAGCTGTTTTCCATCTCAAGAAACAGCTGGTGAGGCAACTTGTGCAACCCAGACTCGGCCATTTATATTGTAGGAAAGTTAAACTGCGCAACTAAATTAAATAAAATATTAAATTTAAAGCCATTTGCATGGAAAACTTTGAACTGCAGCACTTAAAATTCAGGAATATTTGGTTCCAGGTGCTGCTTGTCCCTGGTCTGGGAGATACTCAGGATTCATCCCAGGCAAGCAAAGCATTTACTGGCTAAAAATGAAGTGTCAGAACAATAACAACCCAAACAAACCCCAAATGATATTCTAGTGATGAATGGCTTTAATTAGAAGGAAGGAACAAACATGTTAAAAGAAGATATAATTTCAGGCAGTTTCTGTACTTTAGTGCTCCTGGAAGGCAAATGGTATTAATTCTTGAAGCAGGAATTGGAGAACTAATTTGGCTCAGCTTTAATTTAGTGATGATACAATCTCGCTATAATTAAATGGAAGGAAAAAAAATCTAGGTAACAAAATTTAGTTAATTTAGGTACAAACCTGAGTTTGTTCCTCTGTAATTAATTTGTTCTTCAAATTGGGAAGATTCAGCATCCCTGGGGAAGCAAAAGTGAAGGCAACAGCCCGTAACTTGCACAGGATTTTCAAGTTTCTGAGGGAAAACTGGGAGGAAAAGCCTGAAATGAAGATTGTAACTTCCCTCTTATTGAGTGGCCTCATTGTGACGAAACCTCACCCATTTAAATTTTTAATTTACCCATGTAAATGTTTTGTACTTCTTATAATCTGAGTTGGCATCAGTGATACAAGATTGTCATAAATCTGATTTTTTATTTTATTTCCTAGTCCATTCAGAAACACAAAAGCAAATTCCAAAACAACTTGATAAATCTTTCCTGACAGCCTCAAAAATAAAATTTTAAAGCTTGAAGAGAGAGCATTCACATTTCTTTTTTCATGAAGGATGAAAAGATGCCCATCCCCAGCAAACATTTCCATTTACTGAGGAGGAATTAGATGGAAGTTTTCCGATTTATCTGCAGGAGCAGCCAATGACTCTGTGTGTGCATCTGGCTAATTTGACTCCATCAATCCTGAGCCACAGTTGGTGTTAATCCCCCTGGGAACTGGAGTTTTTCAGGGATCCGACTCGAGCAGATGCTGCTGGTTGATTTGGTGGTTTTGTTCTGGGTACTTTCATTTTTTTTTCTGAGAAGGAGAAACTTCCTCAAGCCCATGCAGAGCCAGAAATAGAAATGACAGCTGAAAATACCCTTGAATTTCCTGCCTCTCCCAGCCCTTGGAATGGTTTTTTTGAGGAGGGAGGATAAATATCTCTGGGGCTATCAATTTGAAAGGCTTTATCTGCCTTCAAAAATATCTGAAAGGAGACTTCAACCATGTAAAAATTGTGATTCCACCACATCAAGGCCTTCAAAGCTGATAACTTATTATAAATTATTGCTGAATGTCCTTAAAACCATCACTAGTAATTGCTGGACAATTAGTTTATGGCTGCACTAAAACATTTTGTAAATGATGAACTCAGAAAAGTGTGAATGGGTCCTTTCCACAGTTGGTTTCATGGACTTTCCTCCTTCCTCCTTCACGGAGACACCTTGGAATGCCTTGATTTTGTGAAGAACTGATGCTGTGGTTCTGATAAAACACATCCAGAACTTTTTTTTTTGAAGCAGAGTGTTGAAAATTGGAGTTTGCAGCTCATAGAAATGTAACTTGAAGAAGAATAATTCAATAAAAATCAATCTAAGCATGTTTCTGTTCCTGAAACTTGCTCAGATTTATTAAATTAAGGAGGAATTCCTTAGTTTTAGCCCTGAAAAGTATAAATAAGTAAAAGAATGATCTCTTCTTTTGTTCATATGGGTGGATTTGCTGTTCCCCAAACCACAGGGGGGGTAGATATAAGGAGCTGTCAGGCAGGAACAGGATTTTCCAGGAATTTTGGCCTTTAGTAGGAGCCAGGGCAGGAGGAGCATGAGGAGAATTCCTACGTTGCATTGGGTGCCAAGAAAAAAGGCGATTAAATTAAACCAAATTGTGATGAGTGAAATAGGTCTGGTCCCAATCCCACCAATCCCAGTGGGAATTTATCAGGAACATGAATGAAAATAATATTTATTCTTCCAATTGCTGATATTGTCAGAGCAGGACCAACATGCAGTGCTGGCACATGGAGCTCGAGCTCTGAGAGGCTGAACTGGCCACTTTGGATGGATCCTGTGGAAGGTTTTCCTTGGACTGATGCTCAGGAAAGTGTTTCCAAGAGTTCTCAACTCTCTTTTTTGGTGGGGAGGAAGCTGAGCCAACCTGTAGAACACCATCAGTGTCAGCCTGGATTCAAAGTGTCAGGGAAGAAGCCAAAGAGACTTGCAAGTACGTGTTTTATTTTGCACATCAAACCAGGGATTTGGAACTGGAAATACAGATGTTGGCACCTGAACCTGAAAAGAGAAACCGTTAATGATCAGCTTTTCCACCAGGGTGGTGTTTGTGGCATTTAACTGCACACTCTGATTTATATTTCTCTGATGCTCCTGTAAGGGATGATGTGTCTGAATCCAAATCCAGGAGGTGCACCGTGAACTTAAAAAGGGGGAAAGGGAAAGTTCTTCCTTCTGGGAAGCCCAATTAGGTGGATAAATGACACAGATGACTTGACTAATTTATGTTCTCTGTGATTTCTGTGCTGAGCCGCAACACACAGGCTGTTCCCTCTGCTCCTCGGGGCTTTGGGGAGTTGAGTGTTTGTGGCTGTAAAAACACGCCAGGGAATAATAACTCGACATATGCTGGAGCTGAACTGGAGAAATGGCAGCAGCTCGTCTGGGGAACATCAAATGCATCTTCCTGAAGTGTTTGTGTAGAGAGAAAGGCAGGTGGTGATTTCCAGCTCTCTTCAGCAGAGAGGCTGCCTATTAAATGTGTAAATTATCATCAAAAGATCTCCTTGCTTCATTAGAACAGCTCCCCCTTGATGGGTTGGTGGTCAGGGCAGGACCAGGGAGCAGCCAGATGTTCCCCCACTGCCCACGGGGTTCCTGCTTTGTTTAACAGTTCCCTCAAGGTTCAAGGAGGAAAAAAAATGAAGGAAATAATTCCACAGCTCTGATCCAAGAAAATGTTGTCCTTGAAAGCATTTAAATGTCTACCTCCCTTCTCAGGGAGGGTGAGGATGCCCTGAGTGGGCTGAAGTGGGTTCCTGCTGAGCTGTAATCCAAGCCCAGATCCCAGAATCCCTGAGGATGTGCTCCTCAGTTTTTGTCTGGATCAGTCTCATGAAATTATCATTTAAAATATAAACCTAAAAAATTATCCACACAGTGATGCCTTGTGTGCTGAACTTGCTGAGCTGTATTAACCCCCTAAAAGGCTTTGGTTAAAAAGGGGGCAGGTTCTGAAAATTGTGATAAATATTTGATTACTTTGGGATTTTGGGCTGGTGGGATGGGAAGCTCAGCTGGAGGGACTGAAACGGCCTCCCCTTCCTCCAGAAGGGATGTCATTACTGGAAATCTCAGAATTAATCTGATTCACAGAGAATTTCCAGGCTGAATTTTTGCTTTACTGGTTTGAGACGTTTGGGAGAAGTTTTTGATTCATTTTGAAATGATCACCTGAAATAATTGTTTGAAGTTTCTCCACTTCTAGGACTACGATGTTCCATTTGCATTGAAGCACGGTGGATTCAATGATAAGAAACCTTTTCAGAAGTGGTCCCAAGGGTGTTTTTTTAAGGATTCATTAACTTAATGGCCTTATTTTTGTGTTTTCCTTGCTGCAACGATATTCTAGGAATTCTGGAGCTCAATTATATCACTGGGCTCACTTGCCAGTGACTCAGTTGCTTATTTCCCTCAGCAGATGACACTTACAGGTCGCTTGTCCTCATTGGGATTCTGAAGTTGCAGAGTAATTTTTTATTCATTTCAAAGCTTATTTACTTTAATGATATTTTTGCCTGTATTACAACTCCCTGCCTGTGATTTTTAGTGAAGGTCCAGGTAAATATTAAAACCAATTGACTGTTTCTAGCACTTGACCAGGATAATATTTATGGAACCATCTGCTCTACTCAAGTTTATTATTTGAGGGAGAGCAAATTTTTTTTACATCAGGAGAATCCATCAAGATTCTAATAGAAGCCATCAAGTTTCTAAATGCAGCTGCAATTTCAGGGACAATATTAACATATTTTGACAGCAGTTTTGCTCTGAAACAGTTGTATTTTTGACCAAGTGTCCTCA
This sequence comes from Pitta sordida, assembly GCA_013390025.1. NCBI lineage: Eukaryota > Metazoa > Chordata > Aves > Passeriformes > Pittidae > Pitta > Pitta sordida. Next base: position 25,408 of record WEKX01026499.1, read on the forward strand.
AAATTTCAATTGCGTTACAGTTCCTGTAAAAAAATGCCACTAAAACTGTGAGAAGTAGCTGTTTGTGGTCGTAAATATTCCTTGGATTATCAGAGCTGCACCAAGTACCTGGAGCACAGCTGGGGGTGGATTTTCCAAAGGCTGCAGGGTTTGATTAGAAGCAAGTGATAGAGCAGCAAATCAGCATCTTTGTGCAGGGATAATTTATTTTTTTTGGTGAGATTAATCCCGGTTTTACTTGTAAAAAAGCCACCTTGGGTAGCTGCTTGTCAGTGTTGTAACTTGGGGACAGGTGGGTGACAAGGGGTTTCTTCAACCTTCAAAAATTAATGCCAAGTTAGTTAATTATCAACAAAAAAAGGGCATTTCATGGAATCACCAAGTTTTGGGCTGGAAGGGACCTGCAAGACCAATTGGTGGATCTGGGAGTGAGGAGTGTTGTGTGGGAATCTTGAGGTAGAAGTGGAGGACGAAGACAAGAGACACCAACCACAGAATCACAAAATAGGGTTGGAATGAGGTCGGGAGATCCCCCAGTCCAACCCTCCTGCCAAGGCTGGGCCGCCTGGAGCAGGTGACACAGGAACACCTCCTGCTCGCTTTGGAATGTTCCCGAAGAGGGAGACTCCAGTGAAAAACCTGTGGAGAGCAAACGGCTCCTGTGGGGAAGAGCACTGAGATCAAAAACCTCAGCAGTACCAAAGTTTTGTGGGGAAATTGTGGTTACAGCAAAGTTGGGCTCTTCAAGTAAGGAGTGATTTTTGATTTATTTTTCCCCCCGTATTTAACTTGGAAGCTCTTTGTACCCATTTACCAAACCTCTAGGAATGAGTTAAATTTGTACTAAAAGGCAAAATGGAGGGATTTTGACTTAGAAGCTGCAGGAGGAAAAACAAAAGTACCTTTTGCAGACACCGGTAGTTGAAAACCACTTCCATGTTCTGACTCTGCTGCTGCTGCCACCACACACCCTCGTTTGCAATCCATCACTGTCCCTTAACTCATGGACAAGGAGTTTCCTTCCCTTTACACAACACAGGGGTTTATCACCCAAAGGGTGAAGTCAGCTTAGAGAACTCGAGTTAAGGCAGAAATGAGGCCAAAATATTAATGGGACAAAAGGACACAAGGCTTTTATACTTAAAACCAGGAGACTAAAATGAGAGTAAGAGAAATATCAATGGAAATGTCAACTTGGAGATTCCCCAGTGCTCCTGCCCCATCCTTGGGGACAGGGAATGCTGCAGGGATTGCCTTCCCTGACTCTGCTTTGGGCTGAAACCCAAAAAAGTTAGACTAAACCACTCCTTATTCTTTATGGAACAGTTTGGACCTGAGTCTTTGGCCAGAGCTTGACATTCTGTGCTCATGGGAGCCTTTAAGGCAGTAGGGAATTAAAAAAGACTTGAGTTTAAACTTGTCAAGGGGAAATAATATCTGCAATTGCTCAGCTTCCTGATTAAAAACCCCACAACAATGTCTGAGTAAGAGCAATGTTTTCTCAACCATTAGTGGTACTTTCATTCGACACAGCAACAACAACAGCAAAAATTGATTTTATTGCTCTCTCTTTTATGGATCATGAATTTAACTGAGCTAAATAGTCAAAGTACAGGTGACTAATGCTGCTTTAGTGAGCTGGTGACCACATTTCCTTCTGCATTTCCCTAACTGGGCTTTTTTTTTTGTCCTGCTTACTCAGCTTTTCACATCTCTAACTCCAAAAACCTCCAAAGAACAGTAAAGAAACCAACTGCTGCGTTTACCTGACTGAGCTCAACAAGGTTTTATGCAGCTTCTCTGGTAGGTTTTTCTCTTCATTTCAGTAAAACCTCTGAAAATTACATGTTTTTAGGACCCAGCTTTGTAGCTGTGTCACTCAGTGTTTTGTTTCAACTGAAGATAGGTAATATTAAGTATTTTGAACTACATATGTGGAATATCCATTGGTGCTGGACAGATCATTCCCTCTGGCTGCAGTTTCAGCCCATCCCTTGTACTTTTCTCCACAGATCAAGGAGAAGAATGAATTCCTGCCCGTGTTAGTCACCATTAATTCATTGTCACAATGTCACCTGCAAACCAGGCACCTCCAAATCTCTTAATTTTCCTTTTTTTTTTTTTTTGGTCATATCTTTTAGATTTGATTCTTTTTTTTCTCTTTGCTTGAGCCACGTGTTGGTTCATCCCCAGATCAATCTCACCCACCACTGAAGGCACAAACCTTTTGCATTTCACTGAGGTTGTTGGGAAAAATCTTCCTTAGAAAGGATAAAACTGAGATTTTTTTTTTTTACATAACCTGTTGTCTGTTGAAGGTTTTTTTTTTCCCTCCCCCAGTAATTACCTTTCTCTAATTTTTACTCCAATAAAAGCCTCATAGATCCCATCTGGAATGGGAAGCCACAAACTACTCAGGCTTTTAAAGGAAAGTAATGCCAAAATTAATGACAGAGGTTGAGTTTCTCCAATCCATACAGTTAACTCCACATGGAAATAGTTTTCTCTTAAAAATGTTTCTGTTTATCCCTCAGTAAAGATGGGCTAATTCAACTCACTGAAGCTGATTTAGCACCAGAGTTCAAAGAATTCAAGATGATTTTTTCGGAATTTTTTTATGATCCAAGAGTTTTTTGCTCCGAATATTCACAGGAAAAGAGTTTTAACTCAGGAATAACTGTTGGACTCGATGATCCTGGAGGTCTTTTCCAACCTAAATGATTCTGTGATTGTCTAATATTGCTGAAGGTGGATCGAATCCTGCGCAAAATTCCAGTGGCACAGGTTTATATCAACCTTACCCTGTCACAAAATTCAGTTATTCTTGCTTTTCGTAACAATTACAGTGGTGCTTTATGTATGTCTTCATGAAGTATAAATGACGTCTTGTAAAAATTAGCAGTTTACAGTAAAAAATGTAATAAATAATTAAAAAAACCCCTTAATTTTGATATATTTTCCTCCTCTTGTGTGAGGGAAAGGTGAGCTGTTATCTCTGCTGCTGCAAATGACTTCAGATTATCTGCAGATTTTTACAAGGCTACTTTTCTAACAAATTAAAGCACAGCAAATTTTATAGGGGTGAAAAAAACCCCAACCCTGCTCATGCCCTTTAATTGCTGAGCCTCCTGTACGGGCCCAGAGGCACAAAAGGCACATCACCAACCTCGGAGCCAGGAAAACAAAAGCACTGAGAGGAACTTTCTCTCCCAGTTTAATTTCCAGTAGTTACAGAAATGAGGCTCCCAGCTGCTCGAATTCCAGAGTGCACTGACACAAGAAGGAAGTTAATCTCTTTAAGGAGCTCTCACAGCCTGGTTTTTCTTGCCATTTACATGGAAATCTGCCTTGAAATTCAGGCAGCAATGTTCTGGGTGCAGGTGGGGGAAGGCCGGGAGCTGCAATGAAGATATTCTGTGATATCCATGCCCGAAAAACCATGGAGATGTGACTTTTGGAAAACCTGGAATATGGTCTTCTGGTATTGCTTGAAAGCAATAGTTAAATGCTGGTTTTGTCAAGTCCTGGGGGGCTTTTAGCGTGCTTTGAGAATTTATTTGGTTTATTAATCTGCAGGATTTACATGGGCTGGGCTGGGAGGAGAATCCTGAGAAAGTTGGGACAGTGGAACGTGTCCCTGCCCATGGGAGGCGGTGGGACTGGAGGAACTTCAAGGTCCCTTCCAACCCAAACCATTCCATGATTCCTCCTGGCACTTTGTTGTTGGCTGGAGAGGTTTTGCTGAACCACAAGGACATTTCTGGGAGGTCCCTGAGGTTCAGCTGCTTTGGTTTTTCCCACAAGTCGACTCTGGTTGGAGATTTCTTGGGTTGCATTTTCTGTGGATGTTCTTTGGGAATGAGATGGGTTTGCAAACCTCTGAAGGGCAGCTCATAATTTTGAAGCTTTCTGTCATGGGGATAGGGAAAAGCCCACTGGGAAGTGAAGGATTTGGGGTTTTTTCCTTCCTGTGGTGTTTAGATGTGGAAAGGATCAGAGCTGCTGGAAAAAGGAAGAGGCATTTCATGTTATCCATTCATTTTATCAATTTCTCAGTGTTTGTAGATGAGAATCATGGAATCCCAGAATGGTTTGGGTTGGGAGAGACCTTAAAGCTCATCTCATTCCATGGCAGGGACACTTTCCACTGTCCCAGGTTATTCCAACCTGGCCTTGGACACTTCCAGTGATGGAACATCCCCAGCTATAAGGACTTTCCTTTATCACCTGTGTCTGAATAACTGAGACCAACTGAGTTGGGCCTTTTAAAAATCCCTCTAATTTTTTTTTTTTTTTTATGGTGCCATTTCCTTTTTTTCCTCTCTTCCTCTTTCCCTCCCAGTTTTTGGCAGCTCCACTACCTGGGCCTCAGGACTTTTCCTGTTTCTGGGCACAGTATTGGCACTGCAGAGCAAAGTCTGAGAAGTGCAACAAAAGGTTTATTGGATGAAAAGAGGTTTCTTTGATGAACCTTTGTTTTCCACAACTAACTTTGCTAGAAGTTAGAACACCATGAAGATTTTGGTATTTGGTGCTTTTACATCCCCTCTGTAGCTGAGATGTTTTAGTGGGTGATTCATTGGCGCCATTACTGACTTTATTCTTTTAAGAGCACCTGGAGGGACCATGTTTCAACATTACACTAAAGAGCTGAGCTGTTCTGCACATTTCCAAACCTCCCATTTAATTCTGCTTGAATTTAAATGTTTTGTGTTAACTTGATACGTTATTTTTTAGCTTCAAAGAAATTACTTTGTTTTCACCCTCTAAAATCCACCAAGGGAATCTAAAACTGGCTCAAACTACAGCTTTATTTTGTTCTACCATGACATTATTTTTGGGATAGGAAATTGCTTAATTTATGAGTTGCCAGTGGCAAATGACACCGGGTTCAGCTGTAAGAGATGGCACATTCCTGGTGTGGAAAGTTCCCTCCTGCTCCCACATTTCCTGAGTGGAAATGGTCTGAAGTGACGGTGCAAATAATCCAGACAATTTGACTTTGATATTTAAAGTATTTTAGTTGGGAGAGTGTCCCAAACCCCCTCAAATTGTTGTTTTTCTGATTCCTACAAGACTTGGTTGTAGAGATTGGTTCTAGAGATGTCAAGTTCTAGACCTCTTGGTTCTAGATGATGGTTCTAGAGATGTCATGTGTGGAGTTGTTGGGTTCAGGGAGATAAAACCATTGCCTTGTCACTCCTCAATTTTCCTTAGAACACTCATGAGAACCAAGAGATTGGGGGGATGCATTATGGATTTATGGGAATTACTTACCTCAAACTTGATCCTGTGCTCTGAAAGACAGGAAAAATAGTTTCTAAGGAGGGATGTTGGTGATGTATTACCAAGGATCTTTCCCTGGGAAGCACCATTTTAGAATCATCCTTGGCAAATTTGGCAACTCTTATTTAGGGAATTGTTCTGAAGTGCTCTTGGAATTTCCAGGCAATTTTAAAGATGGTTTATTGCTAGTTTGATTTTTTTTTTCTTATAAATATGCTGCAGCATGAGGATATTAAAATGTGACTCATCAGGCTGAGTTTTTCAGGCTGGGTCTGGTTTCCCTGAAATCCAGTCGAGTCATAGAATCCTGGAATATGCTGAGTTGGAAAGGACCCACCAGGATCCTTGAGTCCAGCTCCTGCCCTGCACAAGGACACCCCAAGAATCCCACCACGAATCAACCCAGTGGGAATCTGTTTCTTGGCCATTCAGCTTTTCACTTGATAACATTTGATTATTTGTTGTTTAAAAAAAAAAATCAGACATCACAAAGGATGTATTGAAAGAACTGAGAGGGAGGGTTGGATGGATATTGGGAAGAAATTCCTGGCTGGAAGGGTGGTTAGGCCCTGGCACAGGGTGCCCAGAGAAGCTGTGGGTGCCCCTGGATCCCTGGGAGTGTCGAAGGCCAGGTTGGAGCAGCCTGGGATAGTGGAAAGTGTCCCTGCCCATGGAACCGGATCATCTTTAAGGTCCCTTCCCTCCCAAACCATTCTGGGATTCTAGGAGAAGAAGAATTCTCATTTGTTCAAGTATTTCCAGTGCTTACTGATGTTTTTATATCATATTTTGGTTTAACTGTCGTTTCAAATGTATAAAGCTTGGCTGTAACTGAACTGGAGCTGGGAGTGCTTCAAGTTAAATGGGGATGTTTAAATGTACTAAACATTCATGGAGTTTATTCTGAGTTTCATATTTCTTTGTTTCCAGTCTTTTACGAGCCGCAATTGTCGTGTTGGTAATTACAGCGCTGAAGATTTTCCAAATGCCCTTTTTTTGTCCTTTAGCACTTGACTACAGCCTTCATCCCTTCTACTTTTTGATGTTGCAACATAAGAAAATTGGCTGAGAGATTGCTGTGTTTTCAGGCACTTTCTCAAGTGCTGCTAGTTTAAAAAAGCATCATTTTCCAGCAATGACAGCTCGATGTTCTTTGTATCTCACTTCTCCCACCCCCCCTATGTCAGCCTCCATCAGTTTATTTACCAACACACTTCCAAGGATTTTTTTGTTTTGTAGCCTGCAAGGTCAGACACGCTGGTGGAAGCCAAGCTGAGATGCAGCTCCCTCCTTTTTTTTCCTTGGAATTAGGGAGAGTGAACTTTTTCCGTAGGGCTGTTTAGATTGGAAAGGATCTCTCAGGTCGTTGAGTTGAACCACCACTAATTCGTGTCCCCAAGTGCCACATCCACAGGATAATTAAGTCCCTCCAGGGATGGGGACTCCACCACTGCCCTGGGCAGCCTGTTCCAATGCCTCACCACCCTTTCCATGAAGGAATTTTTCCAGATTTCCAACCTAAAGCTGCTGTGATGCAACTTGAAGCCATTTCCTCTCATCCTATGGCTTGTTACCAGGGAGAAGAAACTGCTCTCAACTTCCTACAACCTCCTTATACGTGATGGTAGAAGGTACCTCCTGAGCCTCCTTTTTTCTTTGGATGGAGTTTTTGGGTTTTTGATGCTTTTTCAGGTCAGGATTGAAACCCAGCCATCTCTGAGCCCAAGTTATTCCACATAAAGCCAATTCTTCTGGTGGTCTGTGGCGGCAGAGCTGCTGCCTTGGCCCAGAGTCTCACCAATTTCTACAAATCATGTGAGAGAAAACAAAGTCTGTGTTAGTTTTAATTAAATAGAAGTTTGAAAGTTTCTCTGAACAGTAAATAGGGAAATATAAGAAGAAATGAGTTTGGTTTTGTCCATCGCCAAGATGTTGGATCTAGAAAAACAAGGAATTATCATTTGCTGCTGCTGAAAAAATGTTGATTTGTAAAAGATGGGATTAAGTTCTGCTAAATCTACACATAGAAATATAACTGAACCCCCCCCCCCAAATTTCATTATTATATGTTAATTGACTGGAAAAATAATGGCATTAATGAACAATTAATGGCACTGAAGTTTGACTTCACCTCATGGATGGGTCAGAGCTGATCAGTGACTTTCACAGGGTGGCTTCCTTAGTATTGAAGGTCTCAAATGGGACTTGCAGAATTCAGCATTTGGCAAGATGAGTTATTTAACATTTAATATGGCTAGAAATGGTATTGTTGGTCATTTAGCAAGGAAAAGCATCATTTTCTTTCTTGCTCTGCACCCTTCAAACCCTGCATTGGGATATAAACTGGGTAGAACAGCTCAGAATGGGTGCACAGATTTAATTACAATCTGTACTAAATGAACGCTCATTAACAGCTCTCTCCGATTGTTCTCATTTTTCTCCTTCATATTAATAAGAGGTTAAATTTACAGCAGTTTGCAGATTACATTTTATTACCATGGGCAGCACACTTAAAAAGCCTGCTTTGTTCTCTCTAATTTTTCCCCCTACTCTTTATTCTCATTATTTAACCATCATAAGAACTAGATTTGAACACCTTAGAAATGAAATTATGCATAAAGGAAGATTTCTTGTTTTCAAGCAGGACTCTTACACTGTTGGGCTAATTCCTCCTTTGTTAGAATTCGTGCTTATAAAATATTTCAGGGAAATCTTTTCGTTCCCTTAAAAGGAGGAGGATTTTACACATTTACATTTCTGCAACAAAACTCAATCACTGAGCACAACTGAGCACTCAGTTTTCTCAGGAATTTCTCACAAATTCGAGGGACATGGAGCTGCTGGAGTGAACCCAGGAGAAGCACCAGGATGAGCAGAGGGATGGAGCAGCTCTGGGAAAATTGGGATAGTTCAACCTGGAGAAGAGAAGCTTTGGGGGGACCCAACTGTGGCCTTCCAGGAGCTCTCTTTTCAGGTCATATTTATGAACACTCTGGTCTCTCCTTGCAATTTGTGGGAAATGGAGGAGGGTAAAAAGTAATAAATTCCAGGACCTGAGTAAAAGTCAGGAGGACACTGAGTTAAATCCATGCAACGAATGCATCCTGAAATGTTCTTTTATTTTCCAAACAGCTTGTTCATGTAGGGAGCTCAAGTTGACAGGGTGATTGAGCAAGAAATAGTGATACTCAAATAATTCTCAGGTGCTGCTCTCAGCAGGAGAATTATGACTATTTATTGGATTTCTAGGAGTTCCTTCCCTGGAATGGATGGGCCTGAGTAAGTGCAGCTGCCTGGATTTCCAGGAGCTGAATCTGCATCTCACAGCCTGCAGGAATGAGTTGTTTATCCTCTGGGAACTTGGTTAAAAATTCTGTATTTTGGTCTTGAGAGCTGCATGGAAGTCTATAATCACTCTGTGAACTAATATCCCACCATTTAGGCACTAATGTCATTAAGCAGCAGATGAAGTATAACCATTAATGGTAAACAAGCAAGAGAAAAAAAGTGCATCTATTCATCCCCGCTTGTTCTTTCCTGTATAATTCTCTACTTATAAAGCCAGCAGAAATGAAGGAATAATTTGACTTATTAATATAATGAAGATCAATGCAATCTCTGAACACAAGGTTGAGAGAACAACATAATTACCCTTCATTTGTAGACTGGTTTCAATTAGTGGTTTAAATTGGGAAGTAGCTGGAGAGAAGGCAGACGTTTTCCTTGGAGCTGAAATTCAATATAATTCTTTTCCTCGCTCATATTTTTAGGTAATATTCATTTCTCTGGTGAGTAACAACAGTGTGTCAATGATGAATGTGTTGAACTCAGTCAGAAAAATCGTGGAATGGTGACATTTGGATCTTTCCAAACATATTTTTTTGTTTCCCAGACCTCCTCAGGAGATGATTCTGGGTTTTTGAGGGGGGAAAAAAGCATCAGTGGCTTGAAGGTGCTAAAGAGCAACACTCCGACAGCAGTCACTGCACTAATTTGTTTTCTTCTCGTGCCAAAGAGTCTTGTCCCTGCCAATTATCAAAAAATGCAGAGTGGGTACAGTCATGCCAAGCAGGTGGGACTCTGGATCTCCCACATTTCCAGCCACCTGCAATATTTTAGTGGGATGTGGACACTGATCAGCTCCTGAGGCAGAGAACAGGCAACAGAAAACCAGAAAAAAAGAAATTAAATTCTCTTTGCCTCTTTGTCTTTTATTGGAACTCTGTGCCTTCCCCCACAGTAACTGGTGGATTTTCCATTAGATTTGACACCCACATTCACTTGCCCAGTTCCATCCTCCCTTGCCTTGGAGATGCAGCAGGAGACAACACCTTCCCAAGTGGGGCCGTTTCCTGTCTTTTATTCCAAGTTTTCTTAACCAAAATGAACATTTAGCAAGACCTTGGCAAAGAAAAAGAGGATATTCTCCATAGTATGAGTATTCTACAAATATATTCATTTATAGTGTTCCTTAATCCCATGTTGGAAGCACCACCTCCATTTGGGATTTCTCCTGTGGGACAACGCTCTTCATCTTGAGGAAAAAAAAAAGCTCATTTTTGTTTAATTTTTCCCTAGTCTGGTCCAAACAACTTTAGAAACGTTTTCCTGGTGCATTAACACGATGAAAATTGCTGCTCCATAACAGTATCAGCCAATTAGCAACTCTTAAAATCTCCTATATTGTTTGTCAGGGGGGGTGTGACAAAGTGACAGGCTGCCACGCTAATTAACTGCCTTCTGCTTCGGGAGGAAATTGCTCCTGTTTGACAAATATTTTAAGTTAGAGAAGCAAGGACCACGAAGTCTGGCAACAAACTCAGGCAAAGGCACGTCAAGGAGGACTTGGTGGCTCAGGTAATCGGCGATGGGTGGGAGGGACCTTTCGCCTTTTCGTAATTAATCAGAAAATTTATGGAGTGGAAGGGTTGGAAAAGCTTTCAATGGGTGCAGGGTTCAAAGTATTTATTCCTGAAGCTCATTTCGTGCTGCCCGAAGTTGGTTTTGTGCAAGTTGTTGGTATTTTTTTGGCATGAAAAGCAGCTCCCTCGTGTGTGGGCACCGCGTGATCTGTTTGGAGGTGACTTTTCTCCTCAGAACTTCGAGTGTCCATGGAAAATCTCGAGCCTGAGAAGAAGAAGAAAGGATCAGGAGCATCAAAAAGAAAGAGGGGAGGTAAAGAGTGTCCCTTCAAAAATGTTTTTGAAAGCTTGAGGTAAGCCTTGATCAGCTCGTGTGCTGTGTGCCATGAGGCTGTGCTCACAGCCTGGGCTGAAACACTCCCAGGAGGAATTATTTACCATTATTTTGGTGAAATGAGAGTAAAACATGAATCAGAACACAAACGGTGATTTCTGTTGTTTGCAAGGAAATCAAATGGCGTTTGTCATCTTTTTTGAGGTAAAATGCGGCAAAATCACTGAGATTGAGTTTTGGTGGTTTCAGTTCTTTTCAAACCTGATCTCCCCAGTAAAATTTAGAACTGAATTGAGAAGGAAATAGTCACTAAACCTTTGCAAAGTTAATTCAGACTTTATATACCACCACCACAGATTGAATATTAGAAATAAAAAAAGTGACCTTAACTGTCAAATAAAATAATTACGATTTTGAATAACTTGTAAAAGAAGAGGAATGAATTCTTATTTCTTAAATTCTCGTGAGAGTACAGGTGAAGTGGGGCATTCCCTGAGCACTCCAGAGCTGGAAGGACTTGGAAAAGCAGATGGAATTCACAGCAGAGTGACAAAATTGATGAAGGGACTGGAGAGATTGATGGCTTGGTGTGTGAAGAATTATTAAGGGAACTAAATATGCATTGCTCTGCCATGTAAATGATAATACAAAACATCCAAGGAGCTTTCTTGAGTTGATGATTGATTGGGTGGAATGAAGGAAGTGGATGAAAGGAATTATTATCTGCTGGGTAGAAGGAACAGTGATTTTTGGATTAGATGAGCAGTGTGAGATCAATGTCTCTTCTTTTTTTTTTTTTCAGTGAAGTAACTGATGCTCTAAAAAACAAATGGCAAAGGAATCTCAACTGGGTAATTATAAATTTATCTTCCTAGAGAGAAAAGTTTGGATGTTGCCTTAAGCCTGTGAAGGAAAGGAAGGGAAGGTGGGAAGTAATTAATGCAAAAATAACTCTTATAAAAGTCTCTTCTTTTTTTTCAGTGAAGTAAGTGATGCTCTAAAAAACAAATGGCAAAGGAATCTCAGCTGGGTAATTATAAATCTTTAGTTAATTCACCAGGAGCACAGGTTTGACAGGGAGTTTTTATGACTCTGGGTTTCATTTTTGGGGTTGCAGCTGCTGAAAATTTGCTGTAAAATAGTCCAGTAGACACAAGATTCCATTCCAACCACAGCCATTGTTTGAGGTTTGCACCAGGATGGATTTTGGATGCCAAACCTTCAGTTTCTTTGTAGGCTGCCACCGAATTGTGCGATTTGGACCCTTGGAAATCCGTGTCAGAATTCCCAGTGACTTCACTGAGGGTTGTATTTCACTGAAAATCAATGGCAACCTTCCCCAGATGAATAGAAATCCAAGAAGGAGCGGAAGGATTTTTCCCTCCCAGCCATGACAATTTTACTGAAGGTGTTGGGCACAAATGTCCTTGAGCTCAGAGAGCAGAGAAAGCCTCTGCCTTCTTAATGACCTCTTAATGATTTAATGAGTTTTGATGGAGTCCTCACCCTCTCTTGTGATGACCCCTGGAGTCTCAAGGCCTCCTGGAACTCTTGGAGAAATTCCTAAAGATGCTTCTGGCATTCACCTCATCCCATGGCAAACCCAAGTCCTGTTGTTAATTGGATTAATTATTGGGAGAATCCATAATTCCAGTTGTAGCTGGAGCCACATTAAAACTGGATTGTTTTCTTGCCTTTCTTTCTTTTCCTGAGGGGAATCTCTAAGCGTGCTCCTTGTAAGATATGAACAGTTCTTCAGGATTCTTTTTCAGTTGCTGCTTTCTGTTTTTTCAGTCAATCACCCACCACAACAGGCTATTCGTCACCACGGATGTCTGGATCCATAAAAGATAAGTAGGTACTGAATATATGCTTTTTAACAATGTTCTCAGCACTGCCAGTGATATATTATATTCTTTTATCTCTTCTGTATATCTCTGTATCAGGGGAGTGTCATTGGGTGTAGCCCAGTGAAACAGAGTGGATTTTAATCAACTGCTGAGAAAATGAGATATTACATTAGGACAAGAATAGCTGCTTGAGAGAAGCTCCTCTTTAAAAGTCTAATTCTTCAGTGTTCTGGGGTTTGTTGCTGTTGTGAAGTGCTGAATAAAAATGACAGTAAAAAAATCATCTAACATAATTTTGTCAGGCCAGAAAAGACAGCCAAGTGGCTGCTTGGTACGTCCATTAAGGTGCAAACAGGAATGAATAAACTAAAATAGTTGTGATAAGAGTGTAAAGTGAGTGTGAGCAAGGCCTGTGTGTCATTATAATGCTGCTTAAAAACCCAGAGTTTTAGCAAAAAAAAGTCTTTGTAAAAGCTCTGTTTGAAAGGTTCCATTCTCCTTATTGAACCTGCTCTGGACCTGGATAATAATAATAAATAAACTGCTTTCTGGATAATAATAATAATAAATAAAGATGATTTATGTTTTCGCCATGACTAACGTTTGGGGTTAAGAAGGATGGAGGGAATTGAGGAATTGCTGCAGTTTTCCAGCACCAGTTACTGGTCCCATCCAGCTCCATCCCACATCATCCTTCTCCATTCCCACCCCAGGGGGAAGGAGCTGTGGGATGAGAACTGCCAGGGGAATTCCTCCTCCAAATTCCTCCTCTTTCATTCTCCAGCAGAACTGTGAACTCGGTTTTCCTCCTTGGGCAGTAAACAGGACAAAAGCAGAAGCTGAGCTTTGGGGTACAATGGTTGAATTTCCTTCAGCTCTTTGGGAGAGGCAGAGAAGCTTCAGCTGCTTCTGTTTGCTCCTGATAAGTGGGTGAAGTTTTAAATGTGTCAACCCCAAAGCCTGGCTTTGGATCCCAGAAGGACGGGCTCTTTTTCTGAGGAATAATGCACATTTCACAACATGGAGGTTGAAAATGCTGTTAACATTTTGCAAGTGGCAGCTTAGTGTGGCAAGAAGAGCCTCTGCAGGCTCTTGAACTTGAGAAAAGCACTTTCCTTAAACTCAAAGAAAGCAGTTTCTGGTTCAGACCTCGTTTAAAATTCAATATTTGGCCTGGTCTCCTTTTAGCCCGTCTTGTTAAATATTAACATTTTTCCTTCCCCAGATGTTTTAACAATATCCTTGAGCTGTTTTGCTCTTCCTGCCAACTGTCCAGTACTTCTGGGCGCCCCCTGGCATTAGATGGACACTTTTCCTCTTTAATTAAATCGTTGTGGTCGTGACTGAGGGCAATGAGCTCAGAAAGGGTTTGTTTTCCTGGGAATTGAGATCATGACAAGTAGGACAAAAGTAGGTTATTAGAGATTCAAGCCTTATTTTTTTTTTCATTCCCAGGAAGCTGAGTGGGGTTATTTATGGGAGATTAATGCCTTCAGTGCCTGGTGGTGCCATGGAATCGTGTTTTCCAGTTAGATTTGGGATGGGATGGAGTTTTCAGCTGGTGCCAACCTTTCCCTGGTATCTTGTGCTTAAATCAGGTAGCACAACGAATCCTGAGGTTCACGGCGAGTTTTCAAGGGTAATAATCAAGAAACTAAAGATATTTTCAAGCTTAACAGCATCATACCCTTAATTTTAATATTCTGGGTAAGTGACTGCCTCCCTTCCAAGTTATTTTAATTTATCCTTATTAAATGCCATGAATTCTATCCCAGTGGAGGGAAAACAGGCAAGGCAATCACCTGGCTGGTTGTTTGGCTGGTGGATTAGCAGGATTTTGGATAGAACAGAAGCATTTCATAGCAGAGCTTGTTTTGCTCAGTGGTTCTGTTTTGTGCAGAGCAACTCCTGATGTGCTGAATGGCATGAAATGGTGGAATGGAATTCCAGACAGAAATTCTTCTTCCTAAGCAGCACCCAGGAGGAAATAAATCAAGGAATTCCCAATCATAATTAATTACTTTTAAAAGGAAATATATGTACCCCAGAGAAGCTTCTCTAGTATGAGGAAAACACGATAAGCAATACTAGAAAAAACAAGTTTCCAGGTAAGCTTTATTGCTTTTTCTAACACTTATTTTATGAAATTAGTGAATAGTTGTATAATCCAGTAAAAACTGTGGCAAGCTGGTAACACACCAACACAGAGTTAAAAATGCTGCAAATGCTACAGTCACCCCTCAGTCCTTGGGGCTGATGCAGCAAATCATTATCTTGAGGACACAAATGTTTATAAATGCAGATTATAGATCATCCTCACAGGGCCTGTTCACAGCAAATTATTGTGTGATTTGGGGTTGAGAAGCTGGGTCAGTGCCCAGCCTTGTGTTCATATTCTTGTACGAGTCAAACCTACTAAAGGAATCTCTTTTGATGAGGTGCAGACGTTGATAAAGGAGTGTTAAGAGTATCCATGAGCACTGACAAATAGCATTTTCAACCCTCATCTGAGTAGATAATTTTATTGTCCATAATTATTTTACATCTATTTGGGGAGTGTCTTTGTAGTGTTTCGTTTTTAATTAGAATAATTTTAAGTTTTATCACCTTAATTCAGTTTTAATAATAATAATAACAACGTCATCATCCATCATCCTGGTATATCCTCATTCCCTCAAATCAGTGATTTTTAAGATGAGTCACTCTTGCCTAAACATTCCTGGCTTGCAAACTGCACGCTGCTGTCCTTCCAAACACTGCCTTCAAATCAGGAACAAGAGCAACTTCCCAGACAGGATTTTTTCAGGATAAAAGCCAAGTGTTTGCAGTGGAATTGGGCTGAGGAGGTGATTGACATCCTGCCGTGCATTAATGAGGAGCTGAGCAGTCCGAGGGGCTCAGCACTCCTTGGCACTGGGGAGGGGGGAGAGTTTTACCCACTTTTCATCAGGTTTGAGCATCTTGTTTTAATAAATCACTGCCTGAACTCCGAGACTCCAGAAAGGAAGCACAGGAATGATCCAGCCCTGGAAAAGATGAGCGATGATGAAAAGTTGAAGTGACTTGGGGCTGGTGGAAAAGAAGAGGAGTCTGAAACAGAATATTATAACAATCTTAAAGCCTGAGCTAGGTTATTATGAGAATCTTCAATTATCTGGGGAAGGTTTTTTATGTAACTGGAATAGACAAGCTGCTCGCTGTCGAGGAGGTGGCACGGACTGGGACTGCTCAGGAATAATCTGGTAGCAGGAAAAATGGTGAAATAACAAAGTTAGCAACACAAGGGCTCAGGTTTAAAGCAGATCCTGGCTCGTAGCCACTGCCAGGTTGGTGGCCACGATCAGTCTCTTGTTCTTGCTTGACTAAACTCAAGGTTTGGTGAGTCTGAGTTGGACTTAATTTATCCTTCTGCTGGACTCAGAAGCACAATTAGTGCAAGGAGAGCTGGGCGAGTTCCTGCACTACTTTGTGGCTGCTTGTCTTCCATCTCTCTCTTCATTTGCTCTCATTTGGTTAAAATCTGAGGTTTTAGTCCTTCATCTCACCCAAATCCACGCAACACTCTGTGCAGGTCTGGCCTTGATGGACACAATCATTTGGGGACAGACCCACCAGAGCCATTAGAAAGAATCCACCTCATTCCAGTGGGGCTGGGTCAAACCATGCAGAGGATGGTTTTGGGTTATTAACACATCCCATAATTGTTGAGGACAGATGTAAGATTGGTACCTGATGAGTTTGGGAACTGTATGAAATCCATGTGGTGCTAACCTGAATTAGCAGGGCCTGATGGTACAAACTGAGCTCAACACCAGTAAAACCAGTTTACTAATACAGGGTAGAAAACAAATTGTGAGCGTCCCCTGAGGTGATGTGAAACAATTTGCTTGACAAGCCCTGTTGGGAAGGTTTCATCTCCCAGTCCCTTCCAACCAGGTGACACCATAAAGCACCAATTTTAAGCAAAACCATCCAGTGTGTGATTAGAGCTTGGAAAATCCTGCCAGGACCACGGGAGCCAAAACTCTTCAGCGCTGAATATCCTGGAACAGCAGCACCATTCATTTCACCCTTCACAGAGTTCATCATTGCTGCACATGTATTCCCTCAGCAGGAGACAACAGCAGCCAAAAGTAAAATAATTGTTTCTCCTTGCAGAGGATTGCTCTGAGAAAAGGCCCTGGGGACTATTCCAAGCAAGTCCAATTTTTTCAACCATGTCTAGAAAGAGTTGCACCATCTGCTTTTATCTCATAATTTACACAAGGCTCAGCCAGAGACAGAGTGTAATAAAACCCGCTGCCCCCCTCCTGGGGAAAGGTGCCTCTTAAAGAGGATTGGTGACCCCACTGGGCCAATTTGGGCTGAAATTATTGCTTGGATATTGGAAATTCTCCGTGCAAGAAAGCAATGCACAGTGGCATAAGCAGCAGAAGTTAACTCGTTTTTTCCTTCGGTTGTTTTTTATTTTTTTGCTGTCCCCTTATCTTAAAGGATTTGTCATTTATTAGAGGGTATGACTTATGTGGAAGTAAACTGGGATGGCAATATAAGGGTATGTATTATATTTCACATGTTTAAAGGTACTTTTGAAGTAATAACTGACTTTATTGTGATGTGTAGGAATCCTTTAACAGATAACAAAATCCAGCCTGCTGGGTTGTAGATATAAGTAACACGTTTAAGTGGATTTTACCTTCCTGCAGGACAAAAAAGTGAATAAAAAAATTAGCAGAAAGGTGGTGGAAGACAAGAGAAGGTTTCTAGACCACACACCGACTGGTGGTAAATGTTTTGCGAGAGCTCAGCTATCAAACATTCACACATTCCAGCCTGTTCTCTGAATCACACAAAGGTTTGCCCACAAATGCAGCTGCAGCTCGTTGTTTTGGGGAGAAATAATTTGTGTTTCGAGCTGGTTGTGCACTCGGGTTTTTCAGGGGGGTTTGTGATCAATGAGGAGGAAAGTGAAGCCTTCAGAAAAGGCAGGGACCAAGTTAAAGCTGTGTGAAAAATCAGGGAAAAAAGGGAAAGTGGCACTGTGTTGGTGATACAAGGTTAGAGAATGTTTTGGGTTGAGGGGGATCCACAGGGAACATCCAGAGGAACACCTGGGCCTGCACAGGCCCATCCCCAGGAGTCCCACCATGTCCCTGAAGGTGTCACAGCTGAAATATCCAGGAGGAGTAACGTCAGAAATTAGGGATGTGTGTATTGGACAGCCTTAAATAAACCCATTTCCCAGGATGGCTGGGTCAGTGCTGTGCCCTGCAGGACCAGGGCAGGGATTGTCCCTGTGCTGCCACTGCTGAGGCACCTCCAGTCCTGGGGCGCTTTTGGGAACCTCGGAAAAGGGACATGGAGGGGCTGGAGAGTGTCCCGGGAAGGGAATGGAGCTGGGAAGGGGCTGGGGGGGCTCAGCCTGGAGAAAAGGAGGCTCAGGGGGCACCTGGGATTCTCTCCTGACAGGAGCAGGGAGCTGGAAGGGATTGGGCTCTGCTCCCAGGGAACAAGGGACAGGGAAGGCTGTGCCAGGGGAGGCTCAGACTGGAAAAAGAGCTAAAATTCTTCACACAAAGGGCTGTCAACCTCTGGCACCGCCGCTCAGGGCAGTGGTGGTGTCCCCATTCCCAGGGGAGTTTGAAAGGCGTGACACTTGGGGACACAGGTCAGTGGTGCCTTGGCGGTGCTGGGGCATGGTTGGATCTGATGATCACGGAGGGCTTTTCCAAAGTAATGATTCCATCATTCCACGATGCTGAGGGTTTGTGAGGAACCCCACCCCACACTGCTTGATCCTCACTGGCGCGTGGCATTTCCCTGAGGAGCTTTACTCCAAGTACCAGCTTCCCCAAACCTTCCACAGCTCTGCCAACAAAGAGGGAAAGAGATGGGATCTTTTGAGTATAAAGGTCACAAATGGAGGTTTTATTTTGACAGCTTTGTCATTCTTTTGTTGGGATTTTATTCAGCAAACCCCCTTGCCAGTGGATGAGAAGGGAAGAACCAAGGCAGCAAAATTACAGCACATGTTGCCAAATGGCTTTTTAATTAGGAAGTGTTTTTTCCATGCCTGTAACCTCTGGCATCCAGGGAAGTAACCAAGGGAAAGGGGCATATGGAGAAAAAGCATTGGACATTCACGACAGGTAAAATGAAGTGTCCAGTGAAAACAAATCCAAATTCTAAGGTCAGCACAGGTCGTTCCTTCCTCCCCCTTTTCTTCGCCTTCCCACATGAGGAAGCAGCACAGTCCAGAGAGGAAGAGCCATAAGCTCTTCACAAACAACAGGAGCCTGAGTTCAGCATATTAAAAAGTGTCCAGTCAGATAATTACCCGTAATTATTAATTCTTTGTCATGATCAGCTTAGGTGGCAATGAGGCAGAAAAAGCAAATCACTGGGTATTTGCAATCTGCCTCAGCACTGGAGTTTGGCACCTGGTGAATCAGCTCTTCTGTGTTTACCAAGGACTGAGAGAAATAACAAAACAGCTGCTTTTGTAAGAATTTTTTACCTTCTTGGAACTTTTTTAGTCGCTTCTTTTAATGCACAGTCAGGCTTGAGATGCCCTGAAGTTGCCAAGATTTCAACAGCCCCTGGGGGCTGAATTTTACTGCAACTTTACAAATAAGCTGCAATCTGCTTTTTAATTCTTTTTATTTCCAGATTTACCAGACCAACAATTCACTTTCTGTAACTCTAAGAAATAAACTGCAGCTTAGTTTTAAATGTTTATTTGTTGCCTGGTCGTACAATGGCTTGGCAGCAGGTGAATTTGCATTAAGGTGGTCATTAAAGTGATTTATGTGCTTGGGAACAGACCTTTTGCTTAGAGGTAGGTGGGACTTGCGTCTTCTCTTTGCCAAAGGTCTCATATTTTGATTTTTTTATCCTCTGGGGAGTTTTATCCCAGGTTTATCTTTGGAGCTGCTCCTTGCTTGGCTTCACGCTGGTACCAAAATCAGCTGCAGCTTCAGCTCTTTTGGGGTTTTACACATTGTTACTCACTGCAGGACCTGAAATGTGCTCTGGGAACTCGAATTAACCCCTGGCCTGGCCTCTTGGTTTGCCTGGATGAGCATCTGAAGGGATTTCTGGCCTCCCCGGGGCTGGGGGCTCCTGTTGGCATCACCGACGTGGGCACATGGAGAGGGCACAGCCACAGGTGAGTTTTGGCCTTAGCAAAACCTCCTGGAGATTTTTCCAATGAAACCACAGCTCTGAAGCATTTTTGGGGGTGTTTTGCTTTGAGGAGGATGCTCAGAGACCCCGGTTGTATTTTGCTGGTTTTTGCCAAACACACAAGTGGAAAATATCAATTTTTTTCTGCTTTACTTTTACCTTTTCCTCCACTTCCTTTTACCTGACTTTTAGTTTTTGCTTCAGTGTCCTAAGCATCCCAAGGACTTCTATTCATACTAATGATTCACCAGTAAAAAGTGTTTTTTAGGCAACAATAATTCTTCCCCTGGGGCTTGTGTGAAGTTTTGGACAAGTGTTAAAAATCCTGGAATCATAGAATACTTTGGCTTGGAATGGACCTCAAAGATCATTTTCCCACCCTCTGCCATGGCCAAGGAGACTTTCCACTATCCCAAGTTGCTCCAAACCCCATCCTTGAGCACTTCCCGGCCCTAAAACCAGGAGTGAGGGCAGATTCCAGACAGAAAACCATCTCCCAAAGCCAATAGATTGGATAACTATGCTCTGAGGACCAGGGGAATTAATTAACAAGCCAGGATTAATGAGGTAGGTTGATGAGAGTGAGGCTGTTTATGGGATAATTTATTGCAGGCTTTGAAAATAAGCTCTTGAAGGCAGGAATCAGTCGTGGGATTGTTTGGGAAGTGGAGCTGCCTCTCAGATCCTCTCCAGATCTTTCAGTAATTCCCAGTAAAACAGAGAATTAGTTGTGTTAGAAATAGTTTTGGAATTACAGAACGATACCTGTGTATTACTGGCAAATAAATGCAGAGAACTGTGGCAGGGAAAGCATAAACCCAGCAAAAAATGGGGAAAAGTCATTTGCTTTTCTCAGCTGTTTGTAATTTAAAATTTTATCTCAGGGCTTTGCAGAGATGGCTCCATGTGGATGATGGGTTTGTTCATTATTTCAGAAGAACATGATCCTTGCAGGTGGCTTCTTATAATTTCTTATATTTTCCCTTCTTTTTCCTTTCATTGTTTCATTTTTTGTTATAATTTTAAAATCTTTTTTCCTTCTTTTCCTTTCCTTATCCTCTTTTCTTGTAATTTTTATTCTTTTTCTTCTTTTTCCTTTCATTCCCCTTTCTTTTCTCATAATTTTTCTTATCATTTTCCCTTCCTTTTCCTTTCATTATCCTCTCTTTTTTTCTCCTTTTTCTTATCTTTTCCCCTCCTTTTTTTCTCATTATCTTTTCCTATATTTTAAAATCTTTTTTCCCTTTAATTATCCTCTCTTTTCTTCCCCTTTTTCTTACTTTTTTCCTTCTCTTCCCTTTCATTACCCTTCTTCCCCCAGAAATTTATTCCATTTTCCAGCAGCAGCCGCCCCAGCAATGTCTGCGACGCCTCAAAGGCACTGAAGTTCTTCAGGAAAAAAAGGATATTGAGAGTTGTTTTCAACCCCTGCACGTGCAAAGGACAGAATTTCACCCACAGCCCTTCATCCCTAACCCTATAAAAGGTAGAAAATCTGATTAATCTGTGAAAAACTCCGCAGAATAAACCACCCATTTTCTGTGTCCCGACTATAGAAGTGACGGCCATTTTTCTGTGAGAACTTTGAATTTTTATGTGTTGTTAAAGATGCTCATCCAGTCTTTTTGAAGCGGCTTGACTTAAAAAACTCTACTTACTTAAAGCCCCAAACTGACAACATCGATCTGGGAGAGCAGAGGAAGGAAAAAGTTGTTTTGCTTGGACAAATATTCTCTGCTGAGGACATTTCGCTTTTACCTTCAACCGAACGCCCAGGCCATGGGTGACTCTCTGGAAAAAGCTCCTTAAAAATTCTCCTTAAACCCATTCCCGTGAAATGATGAAGCTCCCAGAGCAAATTCCAAGTCCTTTGGAAAGCCAGTTCCTAAACATTGGTGTTGGAACCCACATGGAGCCCAGTTGGACTCAGGGCCTCACACCCAATAAACTGGCTGCACTTGAGGACGTTTCAGTCAATTCTTGCTCTCACATCTTCTTGCCACAAAAAAACCATTTAAAATACTCCCCCAGAGCCTAAAACAAGCTGTAATTGAGAGAGATTTCTACAAATGTGCTGTGGATAAGAAACAATTACCAGAAGGATAAAGAGGTTTAAACTGATCCAAAGCAATATTTTTTTTTTTTTTGCTTGAGAGCAAACTGAGGAGTTGGTGTCATAAACTAGGTGGTATCAAATCTACAGCAGATAAATTGTAGAAACTCCTGGCATGGCATTTCTGGATTCTTTAAGTACCATTAAAGCATAAATAGGATTATAAATTTCCCTGGCTCTGTTTTAGTGGGCCCAGCTATTTCTGAAGGCACAGAGCCCCAGTGGCTTTCCTGCTTTGTCTGATGGTAATAATGGTTTTGTGGTTGTTTTGCTGTTTGAATAATTAAATCTGATGATGTAACCAGGTTCTTGTGGTGTGTCCCGGCAGCAGAAATCCACACTGACCACAGGGATTCCCAAAGAGCTCATTGTCCAACAAGAAATTTAAATATCCCCAATGGGAACACGGTTAGGAAAGGAAAATTCCTGTTTCCACATGTTTGCACTCGCTCCTCTGACAAAGGCAGGTAAATCATGCACTGAAGGGACCTCCAAATCCATGGGAAAATAAGGAAATGAAACTCACTCTCCACATTGCAGCTTTTTAGAAGGAGGGGTTTATTTTTCCCCAAAGCCATGTTAAAAGCAGGAGAGCGATAACACAATGTTCCAGGCAGAAATTCCACGTAGCATTTGGAATGTTAATTACTGCAAAACTCCTTTATAGCCATGTTAAACTCCGAGAATTGATTCCTTGACTCTGGAAAACTGGCTGTCATCTCCCATGGGCTGCTCTGGGACACACCCGAGTCCAGGAGCTGGAGACTCAGCAGCTTTCCTCTTGGTGTGGCAGGTATTTAATGAGCCCCAGTTTTCCCAGATGAAGGAATTTGGCTTGGGAACTTGTTGAAATTGGGCACCCGGAGCTTCTCTTTAATTCTCTGTATCCCACCACCAACTGCAGTGATGGTTGGCTCAATAAAAGGAAAATGAGGATCAATAAATCAATAGATCAATCTGTATTTTTCATTCACTATTACTAAAATTTGTTGGCATCAATAGTTTTTCCAATGATGGTAAAAGAGATTTGGGACAGACAGAATCCAAAGGGTTGTTTCACGTCTCCAACAGCACCAGATTAATTTCTTTGCTCCCTGTCAGTGTTTAAAAGCCAAGAGAGGCTCTTCCTGCTTACAAAGCATCTCACACATCCCTGGGAAATTGGAATCAGGAATATTGTTGGTCACACTGGTGCCCAATAAACAAATAAACCAAACTCTGAGTGAAATGATTAGTCCACTGTGGAAAATCTCCAGAGGAGACGTGAAGGAAGGTTCAGTGTCGGTGCAGATAAGGAAATAAACACTATTTTCCAGCTTCAAAGACAGTGGAACTAATGTTGCAGGGACATTAATTACATGGGAAAAAAACCCTTAAAAGGCTAAAAAATGCACTTGACAGAATCCCTTTAAACTAATATAGTGTTAGAGGCTCCTAATGGTTTCTGGCTCCAAGAAGTTTCCACGATTTTCTCTTTATTTAAGTCTTAAACTCTCTAAATTAAATGCAATTGGAAAATCAGTTATCTTGTTTTGCTTTATGCTCTTGCTAACTCAGCATCGTTACATGATCTTGTTTTCCACTCTGAGTTTTCCCTCTCTCTCATTGCCACAAAGTTTAGTTAAAGATTTATTCCTCTGTTAAATTGGGTTTAATTCCTCTGTCGTTCTGTCCATAAGGGCAACTTGCTCTCCAGAATTTATCAACATCCATGAGATTATTCCTGGGGTGAGCCCAGGAATGTCTCCATATGGGAATGTTATCGTTAATCCCTTTGTTAGCTCAGAATAATGTCACTTTTAAACTGTTTTATACTTTGCTAGGGGTCAGTTTAAAATCCTTATCATGATGTGAATCACTGGAGGTACTGATCTAATAATTTATATATTTATGGATAAATGGGAAAAATATGTTTATCTATTTTACCTGATGTGATCAGCAGGGAGAGGAGAAGGACAAGACCCCAGGGCTGCCATAAAACTGAGTTCTGGCTGCAAATATTAGTCAGGGAAACCTCAAAGGGTTTTCAGACCCTGCCTTGTCTTTGCTCTACAAGTGCCAAAGTGAAATTTTGCCCTCGTTTCGCAGCCTGAGAATGAACAATTTTGCTGAGCTCTAGCAGCAGCCCTGAGCTGGAAAAGGTGATGTTTCAACTGATCCGCTACAGAAGAGCCACATTTAATTGGGATTCTCTTCTCCTGGGAGCTCTGCCTCGGTATCAGAGGGGGAATCTCTTTGCCTTTGCACGGGGATATTTTTGCTCCACTATCAGAGTCAGGAGGGAACCCAGCGCTGTCACCAAAGAGGGCACAGGAGCCTGGGAGGTCCCAGAGAGAATTCCTGGGAAAACCCTCCCGGGAGAGATGCTGAGTGGGAGAACAATGTGCTCCATGTAATTAAGGCAGCTCAGGATGAGATGTGACACCAGACAAGTGTTGTGGGGAGAGGCAGAGCTGCTGTGGTGGCATTTCCTGAGCCAACTTTCTGCTTTACTGGGGATTGTGATGATTCTTTCCCTTTCTTTTCTTTTTTCTTTTTTTTTCCCCAGAAGAAACTGCACAGCCCGTTGCAAAAGCCTGAAACTGTTGCCTCTGAGTGTTTGCTGGGTGAAGGGCTCTGGGCTGCTCAAAAGGCATTTTCCTGACTGATGCCCAACATCATCTCCCACATCTTGACAGAGAAGCTGTGGCTGCCCCGTCCCTCTGAAGGAAATGGAATTTCTGGGGAATTTTTCACTCACTTTCTAAGGTCAGCAAGACAAGTTGGGTTAATGGCAATTAATTGTGGACAATGCATGTTCTCAGGGTGTTTATTCCTTCCAGGATCTGAAGAGTCCCACCAGGAAGCAGGAGAGGGACACGTCAACAGGAACTGGAGTGGCAGGACAAGGGGGGAATGGGTTTAACCTGACAAAGAGGAAATTTAGGTGAGATATTGGGAAGAAATTCCTCACTATGAGGGTGGGGAGGCCCTGGCACAGGTTGGACAGAGAAGCTGTGGCTGGCCCTGGATCCCTGGGAGTGTCCAAGGCCAGATTGGAGCAACTTGGCAAAGGGTGGAACTGGATGAGCTTTAAAGCCCTGTCCAACTGAACCATTCTGGGATTTTCTCATGGATTTTTGGTAACCAACAAACCATGAAAGACCTGCCACCACCTCTCCCCAACATGGAAAAGCCACAACAACATTAAAATTCTGCTGCTGTTGTGGGCTGGGTGTCCTGGAAACTGGAGCTGGAGAAGGAAGGAGCAATGAAGTGATGTATTGTTGGTCTTGGGGCTACAGTGGTTAAGGAGAAGTTATAGCTCTGCCTAACAAGGAAAAAAGCAATTTCTTAGGCTTGAACTTTGCAATAATGAAATGTGAAACTCTCACTTCTGTAGCTGAGGGCCATCTGCTGCTGATGGATCCAAATGTCCAAAGAAATTCACAGAAAGGCCAAGAATGGTTTTGTAGTTTTAGAGACCTGTGGAGCATCTCGGAGCTGCTCATAACTGGCTGAAATACCTCAAGCCATAAACCCGCTTTTATGTGCAGGAAAAGCAGAAAGACTCTAACTCAGAAAGCAGAAACAAAAAAAAAGGTAAAATTGAATTAAATTCTACATTTGTGAGAGCAGCATCAGGCAATGTGTGGCCCTGTGTAGGGCTCAGAAAACACTGTGGATGCGGCATAAAAACAGGATTATGCAGAGCTGCTGCTGCAAAACATGGATTAAAATAAGAGTATCACCATTTCCAAATATTCTTTATCCATCAGGCTCAGCAGTATTTAAGGATGTTTCTTGTGTATTCACCCTAATATGGCTGGTAAGGAGGATAGAGCAGAATAATTAGAGATAAGCCACTTTTCAATTAACTGCTACCTGCTGCTTCCCACCGGTGCCCATAAATTCCTGGCAGATAATTTTATCCTTATGTTGCTTGAGAACCTTTGGACGTCGTGTGCTTGACCTAAATTTTTAATGACATTATGAAGCCCCAGTTAAATATAAAAAATCATGGTTTTGGAGCACAGCTCTTTATTAAAGTTCCTCGGGCTGGATTTTTCGTGTGTTCGGCTCAGCATGGGAGTGTTTTTGTGTTTTGCTTTGGCTACAGAAATTCGCTTTTCAACCTGAGCATGGGCTGACTGACACAACCCATTAGGAGCTGCTTTGGAGGATGGGATGGAACACAGAAAACTCTTCAAAGGGAATTAGCAGCGTGGTTTTGGCAGAGAATAACAATGAATAACAAAGAATAACAATTCCTGGGTCTATGATTGAATGCTGTCACCTTCCAATACATCGTTTCTTGAGCCACTAATGACCCTGAAATGCAGCATGTCCAGTGTTTCCAATGAAAAAAAATGGATATATTTAGTTTTTTTTTCTCCCATTAGATATCATTCTGAGTTTAAAATAAACTCAAATCTAAACTCAGGTTATTTCTAATCCAAATAATAGAACTTAATAAGAAAGGTTTCTACTTTAAACATTGTCGAATTTTCTACTTTATAAAGTGTCTAATCAAGAATTAAAATATAAATTCCAGCGATTAAAAATTAATTAACCAGCTTGTGCAATTCCATGTAAAATTAGTTTTATGGTGGGGAGGATCTTGTGCCCTATTCTTTCTGGAGTGAAAAAATCCTGATCTTCCAAGGTCCCTTCCAGGCTGGGATCTCCCGTGATTCTAAATATTCAAATGCCTGAAAAATCCTCCTCGTGTCGCCAGAGTTAGAGGGATTTGGATGGAAATGGCTTTTCCAGAGCTCCTGGGAGCACCAGGAGTTTATTGGGTGAGAACCGATGTTTCTAAAGCCGCAGATGAATTCACCAATAAATGGCTGTGCTGCTGTTCTCAGCTAAAACCCCTCTCCAGGCTTTTCCCTGGAATGCAGCGTGTGAACACACGGTGGCACCTGGATGCCACGGACGGAGCAGGAGCCACTTCATCCCCATATTCCAGCAGAAAAGCAGGAGAAACCATCGGAGGGAATGTGTCGTTCCCACAGTCGGGATGGGTGTGTCGGTCACCAGGAATTTGGGATATAACCACAGTTTCTGTGGGCAACCTGTGCCAGGGGCTCACCGTCCTTACAAGGAGGAATTCCTTCCCAGCATCCCACTCATCCCAGTGGGAAGACACTGCCCCTTGTCCTGTCCCTCCATCCCTTGTCCCCTATCCCTCTCCAGCTCTCCTGCAGCTCTGGAAGGGGCTCCAAGGTCTCCTTGGATCCTTCTCTTCTCCAGGGGAACATTCCCAGCTCTCCCAGCCTGGCTCCAGGGCAGAGGTTCTCCAGCCCTTGGAGAATCTCCGTGGCCTCCTCTGGACTTGCTCCAGCAGCTCCAGGTCCTTCCTGTGCTGTTGTTCCCAGAGCTGGAGCAGCTCTACAGGAGGGGTCTCACCTGATGGAATTAGAGGAGCAAAATCCATCCCAGGACCTGAAAGCACCAGCATTCCAGGAGAAATATCCAATGCTACAAAGAATTCAACATCCCTTTATTGGGCCATTAATATACATTTGTCATCTGATTTTTTGTCTCTTACCTTGTCCAAATTAATTTTGTTGTTTACTGAATAATGAGGTACATCCTCAGTGGGATCCTGCCCAACCCTGGAGCACAAGGAGACTTTCCCTGGAGGAAACTGCCCTGGACTCAGGAGCAACAACTGGGACAGATTAATTCCCTGAGGATGGGTCACACTTTATTCTCTCCTTTTTACTTGGGAGATCCAGAACATGCATTAATTAAAAGCTGTTTTCTCTCAATTAACACCAATTTTAAGCAGAAATTGCTCTGCTGGCTACACAAACCTGGTGTGCAGTGGAATATCCTTAAAAATGGGAGTCACAGGCCTTTCCTCAGCTGATCCTGGGGGTTTGTTTTATCCAGGGAGAGCCCCTGTCCTTTCCCCCAACAACTCTGAGTCCAAAGAGTGATGGTCTGGTTAGTAGAGATCAGTCTCTCCATCAAGCAGAATAATCACGTAATCAGATGAAAGGAGGAAAAAAAATAACCCCTAAACGTTTCTCATGCATGAAACCACCTTCAACTTGTCAAGAGGAATAATTGCAGAGTGATGCAGCAACACCCGACTGGGGAGATGGGTGTCAGCTCCAAGTGGGGAGTAAATAATACACTGAATTTAATAGCCGAGGTTCCTTGAATTCCAATGTTATTTTAATGAAATACTTGAGCTGTCACAAGTGCCAAAACATGTCATTATTGTATAACCCTGTTCCAGTGAGGGCTGAGCATCCTTTACCCACACAACCGACGTGTTTCCACATCCCAAAGTGCCTGGAGCAATTCTCCATCTCAGAGGTGACAGCTCTGATCTTGCCGAGGGAGGAACAGAATTATCCCAAACCACTCGAAAATACGAGCCTCAAAGGGAAAGAAGAAAGTTTTCTGTTCTTTCCCCGAATTTACGGACTGGTTTTCAATCTCATTTTTGTGCTGTCTTAGAAATTCAATCCCTGAGTTTGAAAACTCCTGAGAGCTCCAAATATTCAAAAATATTAATCCATTTACAAAGCCACAGTTTGTTTTCAAGGGAAGAGATTAAGGGATGCCATGGGAAGTTCCCAGTGTGAGCTTTTACTACCGGTCATGATAAGTCCAGATTGTTTTTCTCCCTGTTTGAACAACAAGTGCTGATCCAGAGATGGAGAAATAAAAATATTAACGGCTCAGACTCTCCAACAGGTCAGATTTTGTGCTTCCTGGAAGGAATATGAACATATTAATTTCAGTCTCCCAGAACAAGATCCTCGGAAAATATCAGTAAGAAAAGCTCCTTGAACATTGAGGAGAGAATGTGGATTTTGCTCAGTGTAATGTCTGACAGAATGGAAATTTTGAAATTTTGGATCTATTGGTACTGTCTGTTTTCCCCCCATGAAGTCTGTGGGGTCAAACCAGGACAGGTAAATCCCATCTTCCCTCTCCTTTGGGGAATTTTTACTTGCCAAAGAAAATGTCATTGTAAACCTGCTTCATTCCAAATTATTGCATCAGCCTTTCTGCTCATCATTCAGGTCACCAGCTCATCTCTTTCTCGTTCCAGAGTCAGTTTAGAGCCAAATAAAGGGAATTACCCATTATTTTACTCCACTTGTCCCACGCCCAGCAGCAGGAGAAATCCAACCCTCTGCATCAAACTGGGGCTAAAAGCAGGAAGAAGCAGTTTCCCTTCTCTGAAAGCTGAAGTAACGATGGGAAAACAGGGAAAGGTTGGACAGGGGAAAACTCCTGGGTGTTGGGAGCCTCTCTCTGCTGTTCCAGGAGGATCCAGCTGGAAGGTTTAGGAGCAGCAAGTTGGATTTTCTCCGTGGTGGAGCTTTTCCATGGTGGCAGAGCTGGAGCCAGCTCAGCTCATTGGAGCTGGCAGTGGTGGAGCAGGGATGGGGGAATTCGAATTTGGGCACTGGAGCAGAATTCCAGGGGCATCAGTTATCCCTGGGGGTGGTGGTGGCCAGAGGTACCACTTCTGGAAATCTGGGATAAGTTTATCTGGTGCCAAATTCCCTGGAGATTTGCAAGTCTGGTCTGAATGGTCAAAATCTACGAGGGGGAAGGGATGCTGTGAGGGGGATGGAGCTGCTGTGAGAAGGAAAATGAGTTGGAATTGTTTTGTGGTGGTAAAAGTATTCCCTCTGACCAAAGAACTTCACTTTGTGACATGGTTTGGTGACTGTGATGGGCTCTGGATGAAGGCTGGACTTCTCTTCGAGGTCCTTTGCACCCTGAAGGATTCTGTGATTCTGTAGCAGATGCCAGAGGACCAAACCTGGAGAGGAATTTTCATTTCCCCCCTTTTCCCTGGATAAATCCTCCCTTGGAGTCTCCAGCCATGGAGATACTTAAAAGCCACCTGGGCAAAGGTCTTGGGCAACCCAGTCTGGTGCCAATGTGTGAGCAGGGGGGACCTCCAGGGCTGCTTTCCAGCCTCAACCCTTCAGGGAGCCTGGGAAAGGCAGTTCCTGCAGGAATTCCCATTTTGGACTTGTCTCCCTCTCTGTGCCAAAGGGTCACACTTTAAACACAGCCTTTGGTATCTTCCTTTTTTTTGGTGTTTTTTTTGGCTTTCAAATTCTTCAGGTCACTCTCTGTGGATGATTAAAATGTGTGCTGCAATGTGAAAACCCTAATTATGATATCCTCGTTAATGTCAGGAGACAAGTGTGGCAGATCTAATGAATATTCATGTTTTTCAGGCTGGGAGCTGCCAGCAAGAGGAATGAGTTTTCCACATGGATAAAGACGTGGATCAACGTCTCCTTGGCTTTGCCTGGTGATGATTTGGAGTCTCGTTTGAGGCATCAACTCCTCCCATCCAAAATCGAGGAAAAAGCTCTTGCTGAAGGTCTTGGGAAGCTTGAGATGATGTTTAAGGTGATGGAGCTAATCCTGACCTCTGGAACTCCAGAGGGTTTTATCTGCTCCCAAATTCTCCTGGACTTTTCAGATGGTTCTGTGGGCATTAAATATTGGCTTCTGGTGGGCAAAATGAGGCAAAATATCCTATTTTAGACAATATTTTTGTCATCTGTGCAACGCAGGAGAAAGGTGGGAAATGGGAATAGACAAGAAGGGCTTTACTTGAACCATCAGCTTGAGCTCAAACATCCTTTAATTCCATAAAACCCCAGGAGTGAGGCTGGGACAGGTGGGATCGCTGCTCTTTTCCCAAAATATTGGTAAATCCATCCACAGTGGAGCCCTAGAGAAGGCAGGAAAACCATGGAAAAACACCTGGCAGTCAGTGTTTGAAGAGTATTTTAAAAAGGAGGAAAAAAAAGAAAACTATGGACTAAAAAGTTCTTCTTGTCAGGGGGGAAAAAAACCCTGTGAAGTTATGTTTATATATAATTATATTATGCAATATATTCTATATATTTCTGTTATGTCATGTATTACATATATAAAATTTAACTTAATCATCTGCACACCTACAAAAATTCTAATCCCAGGGCTTTCAGTTCCAGTTTATTTTACGTTTATTATTTATTTCTTATTTTGTACAAACTGCAGCAGCCAACAGAGGGAAAGTCTAAGCCACGAACTGCAATAATTTCTCTCCAGCTTTTTATCCTCTTCTCACCAGCCTTAAGCATGTTGGGATGTGTCTTCATTATTATATTTCATGGAATCACAGAATCATGGAATGGACTTTAAATGTCACCCAGTGCCACCCCTGCCATGGGTGGGGACACCTCCCATTATCCCAGTTTGCTCCAACCTGGCCGTGGACACTTAAATAATAATATTATTCATTATATTCCACCAAATAACAAAAAGAATGATTTCCAGGCAGGCAGCTACACCCATTGCAGCCAAAGTGAGGTCCCAGCTCAGCATTCCCAGGTTTCCCAGGTGATGCTGGTCGGGATAATCCAGGAATTCCCAGGGACAGGACAGAGGGTGTCCATTGCTCCGGGTGATGGAAGGCCTGGATTTTGTGCTGGGTTATTTCTGTCCCTATTCAGAATTCCTTTTGTTTCAGGCAGGCAAAGCTCCTGCTGGAGACAATGGGAATTTTCTGGCAGCAGGGGATGGAAAACAGGGCCCTCAGTGAGCAAACTGCAGCTCTTTTATTCCAACCCAGAGCTGGATGCCACCGACATTATGGGGAATATAAAGAGCTGTGCTTTCAATCAAAGAAAAAAAACCCCCAACTTTAGCTCCAATATTAACACTTCTTCCTTGCCTCTCCGTGGGTATCCATGGCAGATTGTGTGCACCAGGGGGGGATTGCAGCTCCCGTTCCCTCTCCCCAGGTCTGCTGGAATCATCTGTGCTCGGAGCAGCCTCGCAGAGATTTGCTGACAAACCTTTTCAGTCTAATCCTTTATTATCTCCCCACAGTCAAGAGGCTCCTTCACATGAAATATTTGCTGCTACAGATGGCAAAGCCTGAGCCTGAGCCAAGAGCAGTGTAAAAATACATTTATTCCAAAGCACGAGCCTTGAGCCAGCCCAGATCTCTCCATTTGTCGGGTATGTTTGGAGGTTTCCTGCAAAATGCTTCAAATCCATTAAAGGACCACGTGGAAAAAACTGTCCCCTTTTAGTAAAACGTCACAGTCACAGAGCACAGACCCTGTTGGTGGCCATGGAACTGAGAGAAAGGTGGTTGAGGGCTCTTGATTTGGTTTATTTGTTGTTTTCTTTCATCAGATGTTCTTTTTGAATCGTTACCTTTTATAACTTTATGGCTGGGAAACTTTAAAGGCCTCTGAAAAAAAGCCCCGAGTCCAGGTTTGGAATGGTTTATCCCTTTTTCTGTGTCTGGCTGACTTAGAAAATGTTCATTTGCTCATTTCACTGATGTGAAATCTGGTTTTGGGGAATGGTTTTGGAGCCTCCATGGCCAGGGAAACCCTTGGACACTCGGGTGGTTGTGACCCTCCTCTCCCTTTTGTCCTGTTGGAGCTCTAATTTCTGATTATTCTGATGTTAATCATCATCTCTCCCTGATAGTCTTGGTCTCAGACAGATCTTAGTCGTGATCATCATCTCCCCCTCTCCATATTTCTCTCAAGTTCAACATTTCAAAGAATTCATTCCTTCCTTTTAGAAGCAGCCCGAATTACATAAACCCAGAATATTTCTAAAAAAAGCTTCATATTCAGGGACTTCAACAAGCTACAGCACATCCTTTCAGTCCCGGAATAAAAGGAGAGCCCCAGGATTCACTTCTGTGCCTGATTCTGTGAGGAGCCTGGAGAGGCCGGAGAAAAGAAAGGTTAAAATGCAAATTACTGGGAGAATCTGAAGTTTTAACTGAAAATATGCCTGAAAACTTTGTAAAGGCTGCATTGATTTCATGAAATGAGAGGGGCCCAGGGTTTTTTGGAGTCTTTTATTACTGTATGTCAGATGTTTTATTAACTGGTATTAAGCATTTGACAGGAGAAACGGGATCACAAAATGGTTTGGGTTGGGAGGAACCTTAAAAATCATCTCATTCCATCCCCTGCCATGGGCAGGGACACCTCCCACTGTCCCAGGCTGCTCCAACCTGCCCTTGGACATTTCCAGGGATCCAGGGCCTCCCCACCCTCCCAGCCAGGAATTCCTGCCCAATATTCCACGTAAATCTAGTCTTTCCAATCTCCCAATGGAAAGATTTCTCTTCCTTTGAGTTGTAATCATTTCCTTTGGAAGCAAAAGAGCAAAGGAAAACGCAGCTTTCCGAGTGCTCAATGCTCTGATTAACTTCATCATGATTTCCCACCCCTGGCTATTTAATTAATTTGTATTTCAACCTTGAATTATTTGAGTATAATGCAATAGAGACTTGTAGAACACAACATTTTAAAAAATGCTCACTTGAATAATTAGAATAACCAATTGGAATATGCCAAGAAAGTTAGTAAAAGTACAATAATCTATAGAATATAGGGACGAAATATAGCTTGTTAACAGTGTATAAAAATCCTGTCATTGCCTATGAAAGAAGGGGAGGGTGAGTTTTGGAGGGGGGACTTCACAAAAATCTAAAAAACTTAATTAACTTGATTTTCCAAGCGTTTCTCGTAAGTGTAGCAGTCAAGTGCTTTAAGTAACAAGTTTATGGCTTTAATTATTAATTTAAATGTGCCATTTTTAAATGTAATTTTTCTACAATCCAGGCCAGGCCATCTTTGTAACAGAGCATGAAACACAAAAATTTAATATTTATATCCCAAATCTGCTGCCTTATGATACAGGAGTTCTGCTCAGGGGGAGTATGACCTTCACGGGCATAAAATAAAATAAGGATATTACTCTGGACTTTGTTTTTATCAGGAATATTCTTATTTTTTATGAGCCAGGCTTTCCTTGGAATCACAAAGTGTGATTGATCACATTCCATCAACCTCCTGGCCTTAATTAAAATACGATTGTAAACAAATGTTCGATGGTAATTTTGAGTTTTGAGTTCACTTATTGACTTTCCCAGAGCATCCAATGTGGGGAAACCAAGCAGGAAATGTCTCTTTGATTTCCTGGTCCTTGACAATACTCTGCATAATTACCAGAGAAAACAGAGGGTTTCAATTTTTGTATCGTAAAGAAAAGGACCCTGAATTTAGATAATAATCACACAGCCCAATTAAGCTGAAAAATATGTGTATTCCCCTTCCAATATTAAGTTTATTCAGATTTCTGCCTCCTTGGCTCCTCTCCTACCTCAGCTGCTTATTACTTTCTATTTTATTTAAAGTCCAATATTTCTGTATTTCTTTCTCCGATATGACCTTTTACATTTTTATTGTGTTTTGATTATAACACCCGGAAGAAACTTTAATAAGAGGATGGGAGAATTTATCTTTTCTTAATCCCCCTCCTTTTTAAAATTTCTTTTATATTACAACAGGGAAATCCTACAAAAATGCTGTAATTAGTTGCTGAGTTAGTAACGAGCTGTTTAATTTATTGATTGAGGTGGGAGCCTTGAGAGTCTTCATTGCCAATAATTTTAAGGAGTGGGGGTGTAATTTTATGGGAGAGATTCAATGTTGTGTCAGCTTGTGATTGTTTAAAAAACTAAAAAAAATTCTAGAAAAATAAAGTAAAAATAAATGTGTGGGATTTGGGGATGCCCAGGGCAGGGTGTGGCTCTGGAAATGCAGGTGAAATGGTTTGAATCACCTGCAGCAGGTGATTTTTCCGGGGAAAAAATTGTCTCCCTGGCACCATTTTTAAAATTTTGGGTCTCTCAGGTTTCGAATTTCCTGCTGATTTTTAGCCTCGATTCTTCAATTTCTCTTATAATAAATTTCTCTCATTTTTGTGTATCAAGGACAGAAAAGGGGTCTGCAAATATCTGATTTTTTACTGGATAGAGAGAATGGAGTGAGAGGAGAGGAGGCATGTTCGTGACTTGGAAAGGGCCAAGAGCTGCTGATCCCCTTTCCCCCCTCATTCCAACAAATCTTTCCCTTCCTCGTTCCACCCAAACTTTCCCCTCTCATTCCACCCAAACTTTCCCCCCCTCATTCCACCAAATCTTGGCTCAGCAAGAAAACCCCGTTACAAAAACTTCATGCTAGTATGGAAGATTACGCTTGATAACCTCTTTTAGTATCTGAATTTATTAATATTTCACAGGATGCAAAGGCAAATAAATTATTTTCCTTATCCATAATGACACATGGGATCCCAAATCTATAGATCCCTGAATCATCCTTTTTGCCCGCAACAATATTCCAGTTAACCAGCATTATTTACATCCTATCTGATAATTTCTGGTGTGTTTAATTTTATTTATGAGTGAGGAAAAAAAAAAGTCAAGTTGAAGCCAAACTTTGAGTGTGTGTCTCCAGCCAGGAAGAGACTCTCCAGGTAGGAGATAATGAGATGCAGGAATCTTTTGGAATTAATAAATTCTCTTGAAAGAGCCCTTCTGTAAGAGGAGGGATGGCTCTGGAGATATCAGAGGGGGAAGATTGATGGGCTCTGCAGATGTTTGTGCCATTAAAAGGACCTTCAGAAAGAAACAAGTTGGGATCGAGCAAGTCTTGTTTGAAATGAATGCCTGACTTTGAAAACAAATTGATGCCCCCCTGAGATAATTGGAAAAGTTAGAAAACAATCAGAGAAGAATAAATTGAGGCTCTGGGAGGGACAAAACCCCCAGATCAAGGAGGTATTTCAATTCTGCTTCCTGACAAATTTCCCCTGTCTGAGGCTGAGTTTTTTTTTTAATACAGTATCTTAATTTTTTTTCTCCTCCAGGTGCACGTCCTAACTTTGGCATGAGTGGGACAAAAAATTAAGGTCCTGGAGTGACATTTCCAGGGAGATGAGGTACAAGACCTTTCCTGGGTCCCAACCCCAGGCACGTTTTGGGTTATAAACCCAATGGTACGATGGCATGAAGGCCTTGGTGGTGAGTGACTTTGGGAACAGCTTTAAGCTGACGGAGAGCAGGGTTAGGTGGGATATTGGGATGGAATTCCTGGCTGGGAGGGTGGGGAGGCCCTGGCACAGGGTGCCCAGAGAAGCTGTGGCTGCCCCTGGATCCCTGGAAGTGTCCAAGGCCAGGTTGGACAAGCCTGGGACAGTGGGAGGTGTCCCTGCCCATAGCAGGGGTGGCACTGGATGGGCTCAACCCCCAACATTCTGGGATTCTGCGACTTTGGGATGTCCTGGATCTCTCTCCTGGCCCAGCTGCCTTGACTTGGTACCCACTTCCCGCCCATTCCCAGCTGTTCCCAGCCCTCCTGGCTTTGCCCCACTTCCTTTCAACCCAGCTTCCCAAATCCTCTTCAGATGGCTCTGGCTGGAGAAATGAACCACCCCAACAAGCAACTCTTTGAATAATTAGGTCCATTTATTGTGCGCACTGTCCTCTCCTGACTCTTCTAACAATGTGTCAACTTGATGTTATTGGCTCTTCAGTTACTTCTGTAATTAATGATTAATGACTTATCTTCTCTTGCTCATAAAGCTGAATGTTCCCAGGCAGCTGTTAAATACTGTAACTGAGAATGGAACGTTGAGAGAATACAGAGAAAAGCCTGATCTCAAAATAAACATTATTTAAAAAAAATAAATAATCAAAATTAAAATCTTATCAAAAATAACCCCAACCCTGCTCCACGGGCCTGAAATTTTGCTCTGCTTTGATAAATCTCTGTGTCCCTTGTGCCTGTGATATGATTAGTTTAATGTGGATATTTTATGACAATAAAATTCCCATTTAATTTCTCTGTGTCAATACCAGCTCTCATCATGATCAAAATTTGTTCCTGGGCAAAGGCTTTCAGGAAATATGTAAATTTATGAACTGCCGAGCTATTAGAACTGCCAATAATCTTTATGGAATCAACTATTATTTCCTTGCCAGTATGATATTTAAATAAATGCTAAAAAAACGCTAAAATGTCACTTTATTTCAGCAGGAAGGGAAGGCTCATTAATCATGGGGCTGGTACAACTTTCCTACTAAAACATCCCTCCTGGGATGGACCTTCCATGATATCTGACCAGGAATTATTTCTTGAATTCCCTGTTTTGGAGAACATCAACGTTTTTCCTAAAAGTCTGAGGCAGAGCTCAAATTTGGGATGTTTAAGGGAATATGTTGAGAAATGTGTAAAATGTGCAGAGTAACACCCACGATAACAACAGGAATTACAGCTGGATTTAGTTTTAAATGCATTTCTGGCACCACCCCCATGGCCTTGAGGGAGTAATTTCGTTTCCTATTTAATTTCAGATGTTGCAAATACCTTAAGGTTGTTGTAAATTATGTATAGAGTTAAAAGTTACACTTTCTGTTCTTTGCTGGGTGTGGGTTTTTTAAGCTAAAAACCCCCACATCTGTAAAAAACAGGGGGAAAAAGTACAATCCAAGTTTTTGGGTTGTCTAGAAATAAATAACATGGAATATGATCTTCCTGGTTGGTTCTTTTTGAGGCTGGAAACAGCATTTGCTGCCCATATTATTGTGTGTTCCACAATATTCTATCATTTAATAAACATATTTAAATTTCTCATTAAAATCATTTGAAATATTATATCATTTAATAAACATATTTGTGGTTCTTATTAAAAATGATTATTTAAAATATTATATCATTTAATAAACAACCTGCAAGGAATGCTAAGAGCAGTTATGAGGTGTAGAAGATTTAGACATTGTTTTTTATGGAAAGTTGATATTTTTTATGTGCTCCTGGGTTGGAAATGTGAAGACCAGCGAGGGCAGCGATTCTAATGGTAGGGAAAAGAAAGGGAATGTAATTAGCACTTAATGATTTATTAATGGTTTATAAATATACGAACAAGATCATTAGATCAATATCAACACTTAGAGGCAGCAAACAGGCTGGATGTGGATTTGGGGGGTGATTAATAGTGGTTAATAGTGAATAATAATTAATATTCCAGAATAACCCTCCCCGTGTCATTCCCAGGATTTCCATTGCACCCTCTCCAGTTTGAGCTGCAGTCTGCAAGGAAAGTTGATTTAAACATTTAAATATTATCATAAATTTAGCAACTAGTAAGTAATGGGATGCAAGTCAGCAGCTGCCGTTGGGGAGGGACAAAAACCCTCTGAGATAATCATAATATATTTAAAAAAAATCAGAATCTGTGTCAGTTTTCAAAGTAAATTAATTCTGGTCATCTGTTCATCTGTAATAAAATCTAAAGCTTAAGACATGAAACAAATGTTGGTGTTTTTTTGGCAGTGCTCAGAATTTGTTCTGATCCACAGGTCCAGTCAAACAGGAGTGTGTTGAAAGAATTAATATAATTTTGTTTCATGAAAATCCAGCTTGTTGACAACGAGGAATTCTCCACAATGGATCCATCCTGTGGAAAAAAGGCTCTTCCCCAAATCCTCCTGCAGAATTAAGGGAATGATGTGCAGCACACCTTGGTAAGATGCTTTTAGATCCTGCAGATGTTACAGGGAGATGAATTAATCCATCAGGAACGAGCAAGGATCAATCACGGCTCAAACCTCACTGACACAACTGCCATCTAAGGGAAAATAACAGCATTGATTACTGGGCATGGAAAAGAATGAAGGAAAAATTGATTTTTAAACCTCTCCCCCGTGCTTTGGAGAGATTAAAGCAAGATGTTTCGTATTAAACATAGAAATGGAGAGAATAAATAAGAAACCTCTTTAGACCAATTACCCCGACTCCATTTTCAGCCTGTAATAAATTCCAGGTGACTTCTCAGCAAAAAAATAGAATTTATGGAACTACAAATGTAGAGGCTGGCTAACAGCCCTTCCTGTGTGTTATCTGGGGGTATTTCCATTTAAAAAATATCTGTGCCCCGAGGAGGGTTGGACTTGATGTGTTGCTGGAAAGTGTCTGGCAGGAATATTCCTGTATCTGCCTAATTGCTGGAGCTGCATTTTGTTGGGAATCTCAACTAAAACCACTCGGAATGTATCCGTAAAAAATGCCTTCTTGGGGAAAAAACCTACATAGAGCTTTGGGAAATTAGACTTTATTTATTTCCTTGTGTTTTTCCCTGCGAGGAATCAACATTTTCTGAAGGGTTTTTTTCCCCCCATTTTTATAATTTCAAAATGATGAAAGACTGGGGATGAAAGCCATGCTCTGTCCAGCTCTAAGATCATTAAGTCTATAAAATACAACAATTTCTGAGGCAAACTGTGAAGAGCAGCTGGTTTTTCAGGAATGTCTTTGTCTCATCATCTGTAATACTGTTTTTAAAACATTCAGTCTTTCCAAGCCAGCATCACAAGGTCAAGGGTTAAGTTTAGGGCTAAAAAATTAGTTGGAGAGCACATTTTTCGTGCGTGACTCTCCCAGATGGTGTGACACGAGCTGGTGGCTGAAGGGAAGTGAATCTCTTCAAGTCGTGGTGTCACATCGGCTTTGCCGTCGTGTCGTGTCACCCAAGGGGGATGTGACAGCCCAGTCACAGCACGGGGGCACTCCTGGGACACCTAAAAACCAACCTGGGAAACAAACTGGGGAACACTGGTGGGAAAGAGGCAGCAGGAAAGTGTGTGGGATGAAGGAGAAAGGAAGGAAAGCAAGGAAATACCCTTTGAAGAAAGTTTTAATATCAGGACTCTGAGTTGAATTTTTTAATTTGAAAATTCTTTTGAAATTTATTGTTTCAATACTTTAAAAGAGAATTCATTGTTTTATTATTCATAGTGTTTACAATTTATGGTTTAAATTGGGTTGCAGCTTTGGAATTCAGCCTTGAAATGTGTCAGGACAAAAGTCCCGTTGCTTTGAACACCGAAGGCAGGGGATGAAAGGAGAGGGAGATCCCAACACTTGGCCAAGGGAAGGAAAGTTTGGGCAGATTCTTTGGAAATCTGGAGTGGATTTGTGGTGGGAGCAAAGGATAGAAACTGCAGCAGCCTCAGCTTGAAGTCTTTGGGGATTTCATCCCCTTTTACATCACTCTGAATTC
Organism: Pitta sordida; assembly: GCA_013390025.1. Taxonomy (NCBI): domain Eukaryota; kingdom Metazoa; phylum Chordata; class Aves; order Passeriformes; family Pittidae; genus Pitta; species Pitta sordida. The sequence continues at coordinate 64,945 of WEKX01026499.1, forward strand.
TCTCGTTACTCTTCCACCGAGCCTCAGAATTTTCCAATGTGTCACTTGAATGTTAAGGAAAATTTCCCAGAAGATCCTAATTGTGTCCAATCCGAATAAATCCAGGGTTATAGCTGCAAAGTTTTATTTGCATTTTCTGTTTCTGGGAGTTTTATTCCTCGTTAAACCCCAAGCCCGACGTCCTTCACTTACACCAGTTTTACTACAGATTTTACTGATCTTGCCTTCATTGATTTCAGTGGAGTTCAACTGGCATAAAAAATGGAACTAGGAGGAGAATCAATCCCACATTAATTAGCCGGTGTGCAGGATTTTATGCTGCTTAATGACTCTTGTAATCATCTACAACTGTACAAAGTGAGCAGCAATCCTACCCAGGCAGGGACAAAACCCTTTAGCACTGAATTCACCCAATTTGCACATTTTGGAGAGTGAAAACTCTTCTATAAAATCATATCTGGATTATAAACGGTGTCAGGGAAGTGGTGATTGTGAACAGCTCAGACTACGGATTTTTTCCCAATAAGAAGTGCTGTGGAAAAGCCAACCCAGCCCCTACAGGAGTTTTCCCAGTTCAGAAAGGATTTGCAGGATAAAGCTCTTGAAGCCTCATCTAAAGATTATTTAGAGCCCATTCTAGTGATTCCTTGGCTTGTTTATATATATTTTTTTTTTTTTAAAACCAAGGCAACACTGTGGAAGGTTTTGCATTGCAGGAAGAACCTCAGGGTTCCTCACTCTTGAGGAACTGTGGTATCCAAAAATCTTTGGAGCTGGATATATAAACAAATCAGTGTTTAATATACCAGAATTATGCCAATGTGGAGGGTTCTGCTCTCATCTGTTGGCATGGCATTTCCCCACACTGTTTATTTTTGCCCTGGCTCTTGGAACTTCATTTATTTGAGGACTGACCTTCAGGTTTTTTCATAATTTATTATCCTAAACCTACTTTTTATATTAATCCCTTCTCATTCTCGTGGTGTTGTAAGACTCAGCTGACTCTCAGGTTGGGTTTTGGCTTAATAAATATATAAATAAATTTATTTTGAAGCCTTTTCCATCCTCCTGTGTTCAGGAGGCAGCTGGAATCCACAGCTGGAATCCAGAGCTGGCAATGCTGTTTCACTGGGATATTCAACGTTGCACAAACTCCCATCTAAGAGTTCCTGCTCTGGCATCTTTTTGTGGCAGATTTGTGTGAAATTATCTAAAATTACTTCTCACAGGCATGTTCAAGTCCTCTCTTCAGAGTAGGTGTGATTCAGCATCGAGGGTTTGCCTTTGCAATCTATTCACGAGGTCTATAAAATACAGGTTGATGTACAGAATTAGAGTTAGTGAATGTATTTTGTAATAAAATGCCCATTCCCGAATGACTATAAACCCATAATCCTTGTAATGTTTAATATTTACTTCTCCTTTTATCCCAGCAACACAATGAGAGGGATTGCTTAGATACAGATGACATTATGGTCTGTCTTTGCAGTCCCTTTTTTTCCCCCCTTTAACTGTGCATTTACACATGAATGGGCCATTGGCTCTAAATGGCAATAAGATCACAGTGAATTATATTCACTTTAGTGATACAGTGTCAAATTCAATCTTGTAGAAAAAATTCCACATCCTTTCAGATGGAGGGAAACCATTTCCATTTGGATCACGAGCAGCTGAACCTTCCCTTTCATGGTTTTCACTGGTGGCACAACGAGGCTGGGCTGGGAACTTCAGCCACAAAGTCTGCCAGGCATTTCTGAAAGCCAGGGTTATTCTGGGAATCACTTCAGTAATAAAAAAAAGGGAATCTTCTTTTCATTTTCAAAAATTAAAAGAGAAAGAAAACTCGTGTGCTGGATTGCAGGGGGAAAATTCAGCAAGTTGGTGCTCAGAGAATTTGTCAGCGGGAAAAATAAAGCAAATTGTTGCTGAGAGGATTTCTCAGTAACGTGTAGCAGTTCTACAGCAGGTCTGGGATGGTTTGAAGCAATTATCTCATTTTAGTGATGCCCCCAGCTCTGCTTTTTTACGTGATTCCGTGTGATTTTGAAGCGTTAGATATAAACTGACCCCTTGTTCATTCTGGGTGTGGTGTTCCCTGGGAGATCCTGTCTGGCCTGGAGGTTTTAACCTTCCTGAGGCCCCTGGAAGGACCAAAATATTGGATTCAACACCTGTGTGGTCTGATGGAAGTAATGGGCTGCCCTTGGACTTCGAGTAGAATTTATTTATGGACTTTCTTGTGATAGAATCTTTGGTTCTGAGGTGGATGAAGTGTGGCAGGAACAGCAGAAATAAAGGCAGGCCCAGATGGGGGTTGTTTTGCCACTGGAACAGCAGCTGGATGGTCCTGTCAGGTGGCTGCACCCTGTGCCAGGGTCTTCCCACCCTCATACCTGGGAATTTCTTCCCAATATCCCAAGATCCCATCCAACCTGCCCTCCAGCAGCTGAAACTGTTCCCCCTCATCCTGTCACCCCAGGAATCATGGGAATTGTGAGGGAGAAGGGAGTTCCTGGGAAACTCCAGCTGGAGGAATGGGCAAAGACTTGGAGATGGGGGAAGTGATGTGGCAATAGAGAGAACCAGCACAAGGAGCCCTGTGACAATCAGAGCTGTAATATCCCCAAAGAAATGACTGTTTTCCTCAAGGTGCTCCAGTGCTGTCAGAGAAGGTGGGATTTGTCCCCGCTGCACAATCCCAGATTTAGCTGGGACTGACTTGGAGGTCCCCACGGCTGAGGAGGAGGATGGGATAAGGATTGATGTGCCCCAGGAAGCCCCAGTGAAGTGGCTCCCACAAACCCCTCACAGGGCTGGGAACCAGCAGGGAGGGAAGGTGGGAACACGCCACACATCCCTCATCCCATGGGAACTGGGTTAAACATCCTTTATCAGAATTTTGGGAGTGAAAATGGACACATCCCTCCCCCTAATGAGCACACATCCAGGTTTTTCTCTGGCACTGTGACTCCACTATGAGCCCTGGAAAAAAAAAGCAGAGGTGCAGCAAATTTCACTTTCACGTGTTTAAATGTGTGTGTGCCAAATTCTGCTGCTTTAATTCCCATTTCTTTGGGAATGTGTCACTCCTGTGACTCCTTGAAGAGGAAAACAAAGCTTTTTCTGGGAGCAGGGATTGTTTGGGCGTCATTTGTGGTGTGGCACAGCTCCAGGCTGCACAGCCCTTGATCCCATTGATTTTTGGCTGCTGCCCACACTTTGCAGCTCTGGATCTTGCAGCTCCATCGTGGAATTTGTTTCATTATCAGACCAATTTTTTGTGAATTGATTTAACATTAGACACTGGAACACCAAAACTCCTTTATCTGGATTGTTGGTATTCCGAGAGAGAGGCTGCAGTGCTCCTTGAAATCATCCTAAACCCAAATACTTAGTTTTAGTGCCTTAATTCTCATGGTTTTTCAATCATTACATTGATATATTTTCAAAGGTAACCTCCAGCACACTGGATGTGGGGTGAAGGAGAAAATAAGCCGTCCCTTTTACATTTTAATGGAATTATCGATTTTAGCTGTGTTGATATATATCCATTTATCTACTACAACAAAATATTCATAAAGACTTCTTAATTTTAAGGCTCTTCATTTATCAGGGAGGACCTTTGCCAGTAAAATTAGGCCGTGATACCACCTCAAGAAGCAATAAATCCATTTTTTTTTTCTCCTTACAAGTAAGGACTGAGAGATTTTATATTTTTATACCCTTGAAAACATCAATTCATCATTATCTTCGCAACATTCTGGACATCTAATAATGTGTCTTACAATTTGTCTTGGCTCATTGTTGAGGAGCATTAATGACATTTCAGTAAGAGGAATAAATATCAGTAATTAACTGTGACATTATAAGACTGTTACATTTCCTACATATGACTAAATATTTAAAAAAAAATAGCCATAAAAGGTATTTTTGAGCTCAGACCTTCAGCTTAATGCGCACTAAATACACGGGGTGTGTTTGTGGTGCCTGAGATGAGTCAGTGAACGGAGGGGGATGTGATGACCCTCGTTGAAATAAAGAGGTGGAGAAAATTTCAGATAAACCAGGAACTTTTGTGATCCTCCTTGTTCAAATGAGGGTGTTAATGGGGTATTAATAGAATTATTTCAATGTGTGTTTAATCAAAATATAGAAAGTCTGACCCACTGAGCTCAAGTGAAATCATCGTGGGTTGGGCACTTTTGGAACGTAATTTATTTTTAATTGACATGATGATGTGGGTTTTCTGTGGCTTTTTTACCTTTGGCTCACATAAGGTGGGTTTGGATTGAACTCTGTGTCTGTGTGGCTGTGACTTTGTGTGCCTAAATTCTCTGCCCTTTCTGCTCAGATGAATTAAAACATTTAATTAATCTTTAAATAAAAAGAGGGGCAACGAAAGCAATTACACAAGAAATATCAATCAATTATGCACGAGAATAAAGATATGAAATGAAACCACTGGAGATGAAACGGAAACCAGTTAATGTTGTTTGTTCTTTGTCTGAACAGGACAATGTTTGGGATCCACACCCGTGACAAACAGTGCAATCTGCTACATTGGAAATGAATGGATTTGCATTCCTTGTTCATTTTCTGTTGAATAGCCCATCTCATTTTCTGATGTTTGAGGAAGTACATGGCATGATGTGTAAACATCATAACATTTAATCAGATGGCATCAGATTTGCTGCAGTAAACAAAGCTCGGAAATAATCAGGTTATTATGGATTTCTGATTGTTTGTATCATTTAAATTTAGTCCAGCGTTGTTGAGCTCATTACTGAGGAGAAATCATGATTTATTCCATGAGAGGTTACCCTGGCTTAGGACAAATCCCTGCCTGTCCATTCTGGGGAGTGTTTGCTGAGGAAATCAGAAGGAACTGGGCGTGTTACTGGTAGGAACAAAGTGCTGGATTGAAGTTCACCCGAAAGTGGTGCCAACTCCCAGAGTACATCATGTATTGATTCAAACTGACATGCACACACCTTGAAATGCTCTGCTTCAGACACCCAGGAAATAAGGCTGGGAGAGCTCTGTTATCTTGCCCAAATTTGTAATTGAGGTGTAAGTCTTCATGTCCTCAACTTTTCTTGCAGTTGGAGAGTTTCTCCCAGTTGTATCCAATGTTTGCCCGTCTGGGGGTCAGGAGCCAGGATGGCAGAGGCTTGGCCCCGATTAGAAAGGAAAACCAGCTGGAAAGTCAAACAGCCTCTGCTCAATGAATTGTTTTATTTTTCTATGTCGTAAAATACATTTTCTTGCGTTGGTAATGGCTTGGCTGTTTTTGGAAGCGCAGAGAAATGTGGAAGCAGCACTTCATGAGGTTCAGCTGATGGCTGAGGAGGGTGCTGAAAAAAGGAGAAAGGGGCTGGGTCACTCCTGTGGTTTTCCCAATAAATCCAAGTTCATCTCTGTGCTGATGAAGGTTGGGAGTCTTCATGGGGCTGTTCTGCACTTGGTTGCACCTCATGGGTGCTCTGCCTCAGATCGCTGTTTGGTCCTGGGGTAAGAGAAATTGGTCACCCTCGTCCAGGTGTGGTGAGAAAAGAATTAATACAAGTGAAAAATGTTTTCTTGATTTTATTTTTGGTTGCACATTTCATATTCATGATTTTGATGTACTTTACAAGGGAATTAAGAGTTTATCCCAAGTGAAGAGAACTGCAGGGGAGGGCCTACAATAGAGCTGGAGATGGATTTAGGACAAGAGATGGAGGGACAGGACACAGGGAATGGCTTCCCACTGCCAGAGGGACGGGATATTAGATGGGGTTTTGGGCAGGAATTCCTGGCTGGGAGGGTGGGCAGGCCCTGGCACAGGGTGCCCAGAGAAGCTGTGGCTGCCCCTGGATCCCTGGGAGTGTCCAAGGCCAGGTTGGAGCAGCCTGGGACAGTGGAAGGTGTCCCTGCCCATGGCAGAGGTGGAATTTGATCTTTAAGGTCTCTCCTAATTCAAACCATTCTGGGATTCTAAGAGGGGAGAAAACCTCTTGATGTTTCTACATATTACACATTCTGAAGCTTTTTTAGTGTGACATTCAACTGAGGAAAACAGCGTAGCTTTAGAAGGAATATTTCATTTGACTTCCTCTGCAATGAGGAATTGAGAATGAGGGTAAAATAATAAACAGGACTAGAATAGAAATGGGAAGATCAGATTTATGTTGTGGCACAGAAAAACAGAAATTCTGAGCTACAGAAAAAAACTTTGCAGCTCAGGGCACCAGAAGGGAGCTGCTCTTGCTCCAGTTTGGCTGTTTTGTGGGAGTTTTAGCTGAAGTTGTGTGTGGGACATTCAAGGAAGGAGCAGGGTTTGTGCCTCTGTAATGCAAAAGAGAAGGAGGGTTTATTTTAATGGTAGGTTCATTTTTCTGCATGTTATGTAAAGTCCCTTTTCCCCCCCTCCCCCCAAAGAATCACCAATGGGACAATGTTCAGTTAAATGGGACACTGAAATATTTAAATGAATTATTTTCATGGAAGAACAAACACAAACTTGAGGAAAAGTTATAAAGAATCCTGCCTCAGATTTCAAGTTGTTACTTTAGGATGACGAGTGATTTTTGGAAATTGAAGCATGGAGGAATTATGATTATTAAAATGTTTATTATTAAGCACAACATGCTGGTGTGTAACTGCTGAGTACTGATGGATTTGCTGTAGTACACACAGGGATGTTTTCTGCCTGGGAACTTAGAAGTCTGGAGCAGGAATTTTGAGCAAGAATTTAAATAATTTCTCCAAATGGGCTGCTGGGAGCTGAAGGAGCCTGTTTTCCCATGGGAACTCCTGCATTCCTGGGCACAGGGGATGTGGTGCTGCCCAAACCCTGCCTTTCTCCCCATCTGGTGTCTTTTCATCAGAAGATGGCAGCAAAATCTTATTAACTGTATCCCTGGCTCTCCTCAAACATTCCATCCTTAGGGGTCAGGGGATGGTGTGAGGGGTCTGCTGGAGCCAGGGCTGATCCCATTTCCTTCTTCAGTCACCCCAGACAAAGCCTGATGAGATCCATGGAATGCAGTGGGCTGGAGCCTCTCCCTTCTTTCATTTTCCAGGGCAGTTGCTTTCACATCTCTCTTTGCACCAACTAGCAAAAGCAGATTCCATAAATATCATTAATTAGCCTGGAACCAGGACTCTTCCCAGTGCCAAGAATGGGATGAGAGGCAACAGACAGACATTGATGCACAGAAAGTTCCACCTGAGCATGAGGAAGAACTTCTTTACTGAGTGGGTGTGGATTCCCCCTCACTGGAGGTATCCCAGAGCCATCTGGACACAACCCTGTGCCATGTGCTCTGGGATGATCCTGCTGGATCAGGGAGGTGGGACCAGACGAGCCGCTGTGGGCCCTTCCCACCTGAACCCATCTGGGGTTTGGGACCACATGGAAGCCCTGCTGTTCCACAGGGCTGATGGGCTCCTGTCCCCTGGGGGAAGAGCTGCTCCCTGGAGCCCCTGGGCACTGCCATCCACCTGGGCAGGGCAGTTCCTTGTGGCATCATGGAGTTGATGTCTTTGGACAAGTGGCTGAAGGCATCACTCAGGTTTCTGTTGGTCAGGTGGACCAGCCGTGTTTTGGGTGGTCTGTCTTTGGTAGGATCCCTCAGGGTGGGCCATTCCTTGTCCATCCAAGCTCTCAGTGTGGATTTGTGGGTGTCCACCTATGGGTGGGGGTTTCTGAGTGACCCCTGGATGGAGGTTTCTGGGTGACCTTCTCTTCATCCGTTTGCACAACAAGCCCAGGGGAGCTCTGGGCTCCCTCCAAAGGCATCTGGAGCCAAACCTCAGGTCTCCACGTGCCTCATTCCCTCTGGTTCCGAGCCATCAACCCCTGTTCTGGTCAAACACACCACTGGCTTTGCATTTTTCTCCCCTCAGTGCCCAGTTTTTGGCTGCTCCGAGGGCTCTGCTGGGGGGAGGTGGGTTCAGCTGGAGTGAGCACCAAGCGTTTGCTGGTTGCTTTAATCTCTTTAATCTTTCCTTGGCCCCGAGTTGCTTTTTGGGAGCCGAGTGCTTGTGTTAGAGCTGGGACTTTCCTGGAGGGCTTTGGCTGCACACTGATGTCTGTCTGTCTATAGAAAGAACATGTCCAGAGGCACCTTTCGTTTCTCATCCTACAGGAAATGCCAAGTGCACGGCTCCTCTGTCTGCTGGTGCCACACTGAAGTGACATGTGCTTTTATATATTGTAATAGGAACTAATATTTGTGTACATTAATGCCCGAGAGCATCTTAAAAATAACCACATAAAATTCATACAGGAGTCATCGTTTGATCCCAAAATTGCTTCTTTTTTTTCTTTTTTTTTTTAAACCGAAATGCTCTAAGATTAACTTCAAAAATAGGCATTGAATTTCTCTGTAGCATTCTGGGTATTTTCTGTCTAAAGAAGTGTCTGTAATTTATGATCTGTAATTAGAATCCAATTTAATAATTACATGTCCTGCAAGGAAATGTTTCTTGAGCAGGGCTTTGTTCTTGTGCAGCTGCTGGAAGCACAAAGCTGTGGATTATAAGAAATAGTTCAGATGAAAATGGACTGTTGAGGGCAAAGTACCTTCAGAAGTGATCAGAATGGCTGAATGATGAATATTTTTGATCAAATCAACTTTGCTGCATCACATTTGGTGTCAAGATGTACATCTCATAAGCATGCCTGGCACAAACCACCCCGGATGCAAAAAAAGATTAATTTTGTGGTCACTAATGATAAATTTCTATATATAATTTCACAGATCAAAGACAGGGGTTGTATGGTTTATCTTTCCTCTAGGAAATGTCACCACAAGAAAGGCCAAACAAAGAATTCCACTGCAGAAGAATTCGAGGATTTCCTTCCCGTGCTCGAAAGAATTCATGAAAACCTTTATCAACCATATTATTAACTTAAGGCTAATTCAGAATAATTTCAGCCTTGAACAAGAATAATTTCAGACTGACCTGATGACAGGTTAAAATTCTTTCCTAAAATATGGAGTCTAGCTAAAGGATCATATTCTCCTTTCATTAACTTCTTCTTCCAGGCAATATTGTACCTTGGAAATGACTTAATTAGTTAAAATTCATGACATAGGATTTTGGAAAGCTGCCTGCACTAGGAGATAGGTAAAATACAGGTACACATTTGTAGCTTGTGGTGTATAAATTGATCATAAAAATCCCCTATTTCTTGGTAAGATCATCAGTGAGTGCTATGAAGTTTAAATTTATGCAAGTGGAAAATTTCCGTAGTTTTTGGAGACATTTGCAGATGTGATTGTGTCTCCTTCTTCTGAGTTTTATTCCCCTGCTGTGTTATAATGCTGAGGAGGATATTGAGCCATTACAGAGTGTCCAAAGGAGGGACATGAAGTGGGGAAGGGTGTGAGGAGCAGCTGAGGGCACTTGGTGTGTTCAGGTGGAGCAGAGGAGCCTGAGGGGAGTTGTCACCTCAGTGCAGTGACAATTCCTGGGGAGGGGCAGGTCCTGATCTCTGCTCTGGGGGCACCAGGGACAGGAGGCAGGGAATGGCTGGAGTTGGGTCAGGGCAGGATGAGGTTGGATCTCAGGACAAGGTTGTTGTTCCCCCAGAGGGTGGTTGGGCAGTGCCCAGGCTCCCCAGGGCAGTGGGCACAGCCCCAAGGCTGCCAGAGCTGCAGGAGGGTTGGGATGATACTCTGGGGCCAGGGGGGACTCTTGGGGATGGTGCTGTGCAGGGCCAGGATTTGGACTGGATGAACCCTGTGGATCCCTTCCCACTCAGCATATCCTGGGATTTCCAAGCGTGCCTTGGTAAGAGCAGTTTAACAGTGGTTTTCCGAGTACCCAGAGAGAAGTGCACTGGAACTCTCTTGAAGGACTGGTGCTTAAATGTGATTTGAAATATTAATGCAACCTCGTTTTCTGGCGAGGAGACTTCCTTGAGCAAAGGCATATGTTGGAGTCACTGGGGAGATAAGGAGGCTCAGTGAGGGTTTGGATGAGTGTGACAATGTAGAGAAGGTCGACCTCCAGCACTGAGGCAAGTTGAGGGTCTCAGCAGTTTTCTCCTCAGATATTCCAACAGGAGTTGTGCAGTCAGGGCAATCAGGTTTGGTTCTTTACATGGGATCATGTGCTGAGGAGTCCAACCTCAGAGATTTGTTTTTCAGGGTGCTGCTGTACCTTTTCCTACACGTCAAAAGGTTCAATAGAACTCATTTTAAATGAAAAGCAACAGCCCAAGCTGACAAATCCAAGAGGATGTTGCCGTGTGCTTCAGCATTAAACATTGATGTCTTCACTCTCAATCTCCCTGGCATGGGAAATGCTTATTTGGCCTCTCCTTGGACCTCTGTGGGCTCATGGCATGTTGCCAGTCCAAGTCTTCCTGCAGTGATTCCTTCAATTACAGATATAAACTCACCATTTCCAGCCCTTTTTGTGCTTGTCCTGGTGTTTTTCACGGTGAAGGACTGAGTGAGGTGTGTGTTAATGTTCATCAGTGCAGGAGCATCGCCTGCAGCGCTGGGTTGGAATAGGTTGGACTTGATGATGTCAAAGGTCTTTTCCAACCTCGTTAGTTCTGTGATTCTGTATCATGGCGAAAAAGAGGTGGCTGGTGTCTGATGGGACTTTATGGGGGTGTCTGTGGTGTCTCCTGCAGGTCTGGCACCCTGGAATTTGGGGTTGCTGCTGGAATGGCTCCAACCTCAGGCAGCCCTTCCCTGCCCACATAAAGTGACTGTTCAAAGGGGTTTGTAGTGGGTCATTTGCACTCAGCTTTTGAAGAAGGTTTGGTTTAGTGGGGCCACTTTTGGAAAATGTTGGCCTATTATTGACCCAAAAACAGAGTAGCAGGTGTGTTGTGGGGGCAGGAACGTTTGTCACATCAGGCACCAGCAGCACCAGCACCCTGGGGTGCTTCCCCAGCATCACAGCAGAGCCCTCAGGATCCCAACATTTGGAGGAGGGATCTCCTCCTCCCTTCTGACACCCCAACTGCAGAGTGCCTGGCTAATTCTATATTCCATGTGCCTCTAACATGACATTTCCATGTAAATAATTGCTGTCTTTTCCCTGGGAGCATTACAAAGCACGCTCAGGAGTCAGGGATTATTTTATAGCTCGCCCTGAACAAAAAGAGGGATGAGTTCCTTGTCGCAGGGAGATGATGGATATGAAGTGGTACCACAGAGTGTTTTGGTTCTGTGTGGAGATTGATGGATTTGGGCAATGCTGGGGTTTTTTTTTCCTCTCTACAACCAAATTCTATTCAAAATCCTCCCATTCAGCAACTCAGGAAAATGAATTGAGCTGCTTTATGTGCCTTGGACTTATTTCCATATTTTAGCACCAGCCTTTCTAAAATCATTTAAAAACCTTTGGAAGTGACAACATCTGGGAAACTACCAGGTGACATTCCAGTGTTATTTCTGTTGAAATATTTCACAGTGTTATAATCGAGCAAGAATTAGGATAATTTTTAATAGTGACATATGGCAATTACTACTGCAAACGTGTCTGAGATACTTCTGACTTGTTTATACATTGCTGGGAGTGTTATAAAAACAATGTGAAATTCTTCTCGAGTTGAATATTTGTTTATTTCCATCGGGTAATTTCCTGCAGCCCAAGTGAACTGTTAAATTAATCACATCATATTTAAAGGGCAGCATTTGCATTGGTCCCACCAATGAATCATAACCAACAATTTACTTTTTATAGCCGAAAGGAGAAAAAGAACATCCAGTATTAGTAAATGATCCGTAAACATCTCCCACAAATGACAGCTGTACATTTAAAATTTTCATTTAGGGAGATGAAAAACAAATCCCATCTTGGTGACGGCCCCTGGAAAAGGGATGACCCTTGTTGACACTGGTGAGTAATTCCAGCTTTTCAGGGATGAAGTGGCGGGTTTAGTGTGTCCTGAATTCAAATTTTTCATGGCATTTTGTTTGGTTTTTAACTGATTCAGCACCTGTGTCTTTAAGGGTCATCTGGAGCTATTTTAGGATTAAAAAGAACATATTTGTGGAACTCTTTGGAGGCTTGTTGGAATGGTTGGTGAACAATAACTACATAAATTATTACTGGAGAAATCTTACACGTTCTAATGGGCTCAGAGCATGAACTCCTTCAATTCTGATATAAACTCTGAGGCTGCCATTAATAATTCCTTTTATTTTTGGGAGCTGATGATGCAGCAGGATGAGGGATGTGCTGTGGGTGATGGCTCTCCCAATGACTCACTCCTGGCCTCAAGCAAAGCATTTAATGTGTCCACGGCTCCCCTAAAAAAGGGACAGAGCTGCTTTTCCCCAAGGTAGATCTGGTGCCAGACCTCCTGAATAAATGTCTGAGGGAGGCTTTGAGTTCCTAAAATAAAAGATGCCTTCAACAATTGCCAGGGAAAATCAGAATTCCTGGCAGCTGAGGCCAGAGGAGTTTGAGATGCTGCAGTCACTCTCTGTTCAACAGAGAGAAATCCCAAACTTCTTAAAGTATTAATGGGGTAATTGGTTATATTTTTTGGAATGAATGCTGGAATCAAAGGAGGATGACAAGCTGAATTTGTTCTATCAGAGACACATTTATGTCTCTGAACTCACTCTGGTATCACCTTTAGGAGGCTGTGAGAAATGACGACTTTTTAGCAGCAAATTTTACGTTCCTGGTCACAGAAGTTCTGCTTTTGGGTGGATTTCCCCTTGGTGAACACAATAGCCCAAACTGCCTGTCTAAATGAGACTTCTCATCCTCTCTGGAGGTACGAATGACTCCAGTGAAGGTCCCCAAGGATCTCCAGGGGAGCTCTGATGAGGGAGGGGCAGGGAAATCGTGCTGGTATGGAAAGAGGGCTGGTGGGAGTGGGAGTGACGATGCCAAGTGCCAAGGAGAGGCTTTGCTGTGCCCAGCCATTAATCCTTCTGCTCCTGATGAACTTTGGCACAAAATAACCCTGGATGGACTCGAGATAAATCAAGCAGTTGGCTGTTCCCTGCCTCAGTGCTTCCATGGGGATGTGGCCTCAGGGAAGTTCTTGTCTCTGCTCTCTCCGAAGGTGTCCAAGCAGTGACTTCCCAAATCGGTGACGTGCAGTTTGCACCAGTGCTCCAATAACACCCAGAACCTGGATTTCCACTTTCTGCTTTTATTTTTTGGTGTTTCTGGTTTATTTTTTGGGGGTTGTTTGGGATTTTTTTCCATGCACCTCCTGGGGAAAGTGAAGAGAAATCGTGGTACAACCAGTTTTCCATGAGCTTGGAAATTTTATCACCTCAACGAGATGGCATCAGAAAACAACTTCCCTCTCAACTTTCCTCCCTGAAACACATAGAGAAAAATTATTATTTGTTTATTATTATTATTATATTACTATTATTAAAATAGAATTAAAATCAATATGTATAAGTGTATATAGAGGACAGGTCTGTATTTTTTGAACTTCTGGGTTTTTTTGATCACTTTAATTTTTTTAGTCTTTTTTTTTGCCCAATGCTTTGGTGTGCCTGGCAGTGTTCCTTCAAAGTTTCTCTTGGCCACATGGGGTTTTTAATTATGCTGAAAATCCTTAAAACTGCATCAGCACAAAGTGGTCTTTAGTGTTGGCCTTGTGGAACTGGGGAAGAGCCAAATTCTGTCACTTCTGGAAGTAAAGCTTTTGGCAGAGCTTAAGACTGAACACTGAAATATTGAATAATTGACATTCTGGGGTGCAGGTGGAGCTTTTCCATCGATAGGAGGTGGCTGCTCACACAAAAGAGGGAAGAGAAGATCCATGTTTGGGGCTCTGGAGGAAGATGGAAGGTGGGATGCACAACCAGAAGGAAGTGATTTTATTGAACAAAGGAGAAAGAGGCACCCAAATAGGTAAAACTGGTTGAAATTGAAAGTTACAGCATTATTTAAATACTTTAAGAGCCATATAATTTGCGTTAGTGGATAAAAGTATTATGGGAAACAATACAAGGGGACAGTGAGAGCTGAAAGATGAGTACAAGAGGGATTGAAAGGAATAAAACATAGGGATGGTGGGAGGTGAATAGTGGTAATAAAAATGCATTTAAATGGAGGGAAAAACATGAATTAAAGCCAGCAGAAAAAGTGATAGAAAATTTCTTTAGGATGTTTCCAGATTGTCCCAGCAGAGGACACTTGGACAGGTCACTGAATCCTCTGGTGGTGTTTAGAATGAAGATGTTGAAAGATGTTTTTAGTCTCTGGTTTTGGTTTAAATTTTGAATTAATTAATTTTGGATAAAATCTATCTCAGTGTATGAAGCAAACGTTGCCCATTTGAAAGTCTGAAACCATTTCAGTGAAAATACTGATGGATNTTTTTCTTAATTTATATATATATATATATAAATATATTCATGCACTTTTTTTTTTTACATTCTCCCTATCTGGTGACAAAGGTCTGAAGGACTGGAGATCCAAACCTCTCAGAAATCGTTCCTTCCCTTGCAAACCACATTTTCCCTTGGAGCATCCCTAAAAACATCTCTCCCAGTGTCCCTAAAAGCACTTCCAAGCCTCACAGATTGAGAACTGTAGGACACCACGGATCCTGGAGTGGCTGGATGTGACTGAAAAGCAAATATCAGCTTAAATAGAGGCTTTGAGCAACACAGACATTTCCAAAAGGATAAAATAGCAGATCTTTTTATACAGTCTTGGGCTTCTTGTCTCGTCAGCACGGTTTTATTTAAACTAATTTTTCAATGGTTGCAAATCAAGTTGAGGGGATTCACTCTCTTGTGCACAGGAGAGGCAGTTGCACAAACCCAGCTGGTTTGGGCTGATTTCTGGGCTCCAGATCCTGCCTCAGCTGGGGAGGAAATCCTTCACAATCCTTTCTGATTGACAAAAACCATCAGTAAAGTCGGAACAGACCAGCTGAGGGAAAATAATGGCAGGGCAGCTCAAACTCCGTGACAAGAAAGTGTAGGGACAGTATGGAGACTCTCAGAAAAGCACTAAAATATATATATATATGTAGTGCAACCCCCACTGCTGCAGACTTAAAACTCTTCAGCAGGGAAATANTTAAAATATATATGTATGTAGTGCAACCCCCACTGCACTATATACCCTGCACAACCCCCACTGAAGACTTAAAACTCTTCAGCAGGGAAATAAAAGCAGATTTGATCAAAAGCCTGGAAGCTGAAAAGTGGCAAAGCACAAATTGGAAATCGCAGAATCTTTGAGGTTGGAAAAGAGCTCCAGGATCACGGAGTCCAAGCTGTGCCCAATCCCCACCTTGCCCCGGAGTGCCACGTCCTGTCAGTCCTTGGACACCTCCAGGGGACTCCACCACCTCTTTGGAAAGTCCTTGAAGGGTAGAAAAACCCAACCAAACCACCTTCCAAAACACCCAACCCTCTTGTGCTGTGGAAGTGAGCAGATGGCATCACACCTCCCGTCCTGTCCTGCCTGCTGGGAACCTCCTTCACCTCTGACCTCTTCATGGTGTCCCCACTTCTTCAGCACCTGTCCCCTCCAAAGCTGCTGGAGATGAGCAGTGGGGCTCCTAATTTCCATATTTTTCTTAGGTGGCAAAGGGGGAAGTTGTGGAGAGAGGGCTGTGGAGAAACACATTTCTAGCAGAGCGCTCACCTCCCAAACTCAACTTGTTCATTCCCCCTCCCTTTTTTCCTCTTTAACTCCCAAGCTGCAGCTCCTGTCAGTTATGATTCCCTCCACGAAAGCTTTGGAACAGTGGGAGAAGAGCCTCTTTTCCCCATTTGCTCAGCTATCAAGGCAGTTTGGAGGAGACAGAGGGGGATCCAATTTAGCGAAGTCAGCGCCCGCGACGGATGTCAGAGCGCGGAGCTTGTTTGTCATCAGCATTCGGTGGGGAAAGTTTGCTCTCAGAATCACTGCAGAAAACAACCTTGCTTGTATAACAAGCCTCTACTTGGCTGCTGGATTTTTCAAACAGACGAATTCTCTCCCCAGATCAAATACTCCAAATATAATCCCTCGGCAGGTAAAGGAAAAACTCTGTCGTCTGCATTTTTTTTTTTTTATATTTCAAATACAGCTGAAAACCAGCTTCAGGTTCTGTGTGGAATTTTTTTCCCCCTCTTCATTTTAAGATCACTAACTGTGCTGTTCTGGCACTCTCAGGATCAATGCTAACAAGTGTGTCTAGATAAGACATCAAAATTTCCTTTTACTGCTAGTTAGGAATTTGGTAGAGTTGCAGATCTCCCAGGATATTCCCTGGTACATATTTATTTATGGAACATTTATTCATTTATTTATTTAGTTGCCTTAATGAAAAAATGGAGCACATTTGGTTAAAAAAAAAGAGTTTTCAAAGAGTATTTCTAAAAAACCAAACCAGTATTTTTCCTTTTGCAGTGATTGTGGGTTGTGCCCCACAATTTACACGAGGAGTTAAATTGTGAACTTTCGTGAGGTTGGACTTGATGCTCTCAGAGGTCTTTTCCAACTTAAATAATTGTGTGATTCTGAGATCTGTGGAGTTTTTTCCTGAGTAAAGGAGTGTTCAGGTTGCGTATTGAGAGAGGGACTCTGGCTTTTAAATCCCATCCTTCATTTCTTGTGCTGCAATTACTTGTGATCTACAGTGATTCAGTGTCAGTTCAGAGAGAAAAAGTGCTTTATAAGTAATTTTTCCTTCTGAGGGTCCGAAAATATTGTTCTCACATCCTGTTACTAACATAGTGCTGTTCAAATGTATTTGAAGTCACACTGATTTTTTTATATGTTGTTGTTATAAAAATAATGAACTGTGGCTGTTTCTGCTGATATTGTTTGCACAGGGTCACTTTAGTAAGATATTGCAGAATAATTTTGTTTTTAAGTGAGGTAAAGTAGCCAAGCAAATTTCATTTGTCTCATTAAAGTCCATTTTAAGGTGTCATCTCAACAAGCCTGACTGGAAAAAGAGGAATTATTGTACCATGGAAGATGATCCTCCTCTTCTCCAAGCCTGACTCAGGAAAGAGCTGAACTCTGACTTTCTGAAACATTACACTTGGAAGGGAATCAAGCAGGTAAAATAAGTGAAGCTAAAGGTTAGAAACATCTCCAGTCCCAAGGTCTGTGGTCATGAAGGTCCAGAGAAAAGCCAACTCTAAAGGAATGACTTATTAAAACAGAGATTACGTGGTTTTGCTGAAACCCAAAGCAGCTCTATGCGTTTTCACTCTCAAATAATTAAATCTTTCTAATGCTGAGATTCAAAAACCCCAATCCTCTGGAGTGACTCATAAAATTTAAGGAGACACATCAGGATTTATTGGGCTGCTGGCTTGTCTGGCAGGGCCACATCCCACCTGAGCTCCAGCACCTCTGGAGGAAACCACCCGACTCCAAGTGGGAAAACATTTGCATCAACGAAAATTAATTGCTGGCTGTGGTTTTAGTGAGTTCCCCCCGTGAGGTTGAGCAGGTTTCCAGCTCAGAGCTCTGGGAATTGAGTGACAAACACTGGGGGAATTTTCTCTCCTGGGAAAACATCCACATGAACCCAACAAGCACCAGGAGCTTCCTGCAATCAGCCTCCCTTGGCCTGTTTCACTCGAACGCTGTTGGAAGGTAAGAACAAGTTTCAAAATGTCCAAATAATCCTAAAAGCTTTTTACAAGAGTCTGCTGCAGAGTCCCCAAAGCCTTGATATAACAAAATTTATATTGGATGTCAAAGGCAGGAACTGATTTGTAGTTGCATTAAATCTAGTGGAGTCCTGGAACAAAAATCTGAGACGCTTTTTGCTACTGAGTGTTCACACTGTAATTGAAAAGATTTCCTTCTGCTGCTCCTTTGGAAGTAAAAGGCCTTTTTGAGATGATTTACTGAATGTTTCAATTAATCTTGCCTTCGTGCAAGTAGTTTAAAACTTATCTTTGTTAATTAATACACATGTAAGGAGTGTTGGGTGGCCAGCATTTAACATTTCACCATTTCCAGTTCTGAAACAAAAGAGAAACAGATAAAACAGTTAATAATTCACCTAATTTAGAGTCGGCTACACAATTTCCAGCTAAAGGCCAGTGTGGTTTTAAATGGCACAAATTGGAATTTAGTTGGCGTTTCTCTTTTGTAATTTGTAAACAGGTAAAGTCCCAAAATTTGTGATGTGCTCATGGGGAATATACACTGAATAATGTACACTGAATAATGTACACTCTCCTGCTGTAGATCAGGAGGAACAAGATGCTCATCTCCTGTAAAAGGCGTGTCTGTGCCATTTGCAACCAGTCATGAAAAATTGGCTTAATTCTATGGATAAATTTTTCTGAACGTTTTTAAGCCCACAGACCAAATTAATTTGTCTTTCAAATAACTGAAAACATGTTTCCACCAAGCCTCTGTCCCTGCTGGAATCGCTTCCCTCTCCCTCCTCAGAGCAGGGAAATGTGATTCTCTCTGTTCCTGCATGGCTGTGGCTGAGGCCACAGTGTTACCAAGGCCATTATCTGTGATTATTTTGGCCCTGAGAGTTGAATTAAATATTTCACCTTTCAAACTAAGCAAAAGAAATACTTTCCTTGAAAATTGCATTCAAATATACACAGAATTGGGCAGATCCACTGCCTCCTCCCCTATGAGCTCCTGATGCATCTCATCCTCCTGTGCCATAAATTGATGAAAAGACTTCAGTTCATCCCAGCTCAGCCCCCTGGGTTTGTGACCACGCAGCAAATGCTGATTGCAAAATCCTCTCACTGCTGATGCACTCACAAGTTGTTGAAATTGTGCAGCCAAAGCAATATTGAACCCACTTTGTATCGTAAAATCAAACTGTCCTAAAGTAGTTCCCAGCTGTCCAAACACAAGTGGTCCTTCTCTAGTTGAGTGATGCAAGGGTTGTCTCCTTCTGCTCACTGGTTTTCAAGGTTATCACCCCAAACCTCTGAAAAACAACCCCCTGAAAGTTACTGAATGGCAGGAAATGGCAGCCCACCTCACACAATTAATTAAAAAGTGATTAATTATCTGTCTAGTTATGAGTAATGAAGGCAGTGAGGGTCTATTTTCCACGTGCAGCACTGGATCTCCATCGTTACTGCTGCTTGTATCGTGCAAACCCAGGAATTTGGAGCAGAAATTCAGCTTGGTGGAACAAGACGATGTTATCCCTGGAATATCATATCCAACATTGACCCTTGGCTTGGAACATTCTGCAAATTCCCCTGGTGTTTTTGGGTGCAGTTGGTACTTGAAACACGTTTTTTTGAGGCCTGTGACGCAGAGCTGGAGGTTCTTGTGAGGTGCTGGTCACACTGTGGCCCCACAAGGTGAGTTTGGTTGGAGGAGGGACCTTCTGGCTCCTTCCAAATCCTGTGGAGCCGAGGAAGGTTGGAGTGTTATCCCAGGGAACAAGGGACAGGATGGGAGGAAATGTCCTCAAGCTTTATCAGGGGAGGTTCAGCTTGAACATCAGAAGGAAATTTTCCATGGAAAGGGTGGTGAGGGCTTGGAAGGGGCTGCCTAGGCAGGTTTGGAGTTCCCGTCCCTGGAGTGTCCAAGGAAGGGCTGGACGTGGCACTCAGTGCTCTGGGGGACAAGGCACAGGTTGGACTCAGTCTTGGTGTTCTTTTCCAACCTTAATGATCCTGTGAAGGAAATTGCCTTTGGGGAAAATAAAATCATGAAATCCCAGAGTGGTTTGGGGTTGAAGGGACCTTAAAGACCATCTTATCCCAACCCCTTTCTGTGGTCAAGGACATATTCTGCTCCATCAGGTTGCTCAAATAAGTCGTGTGATCATATTTTTAAATAATTTAACAGGTAACATTCAACAGTTGCTGAGTGGGTAAATCATGGTCAAGTGCCACCCAGACTGCTGGCAAACAAGTGAGCATTTCCTAAATCCATCTCCAAATACAATGTCCTGAAAAAGTAGGCTAAAGCCCAAGGCCATTTGTACATTAGAAGGTTCCCTACCAGAGTTGCTAGATCACTATTAATTTATTTGACAGCTTTTAGGCCGAGTTTGGATATTAGAGCTGTCATTGTAAAATACTTCCATTTTCCCTTCAACGCTGCTTTGAGTTGCTCCTGCTTTGAAGCTGTGTCAAAGTAACTCTGAATCAGGAGAAACTTGAACATTTTTTAAGTTGAAAGTCTGAACAGCCTCAATATGCTGTATAAAATTGTTCTGAGGATCCAGCCTCCTCCTATGGTACCCTGGAGCATTCAGTCACTTTCAATAAATCTCTTTTAATAATTTCTCACTTGTCCTTATTATTACTAACAGCCAGAGCATCTCAAGGCAATGTCAGAGTAAAGGCTTTGTCTAGTTGCAGGAGTAAGGCTGATTTGAAAGTTAACATGAAGGAAAAATATCCAAATGTGAACTTTCTGGGGGAAGTGACTTCTTTTTTTTTCCATGAGTTTACAGATGCCTGGTGTCAATTCTGTCGAGAAAGTCTCTGTTTCTTTGATTTCGAGAAGTTGCAGTTTAAGTAGATTGAGAATGGAGTTTTGGAGGCCTGTTTCTCTCATATTTAAAGCTTTGCTTTGATTAGTTTTCTTTCATTATCTCTGGAAAAGCTGCGTTCAGCATCTGCTGGGAATATCTGCCATTAAATAATTTCTGAGGGATGCCCATCTGGGCCACTTAAGTTTCTCCCAACAAAATAAAAACCCCAAACCACAACTTTCCATTAAAGACATTCTGTGAGTTTGGGGAAGGGTTTTTGTCTGGTTTAAATACCTTGAGTTAGTTGCAAAGCCTTTTTTTGGTCTCCACAATGTGTTTGGAGAACTCAAACTCCAACTGGAAAGTATCCCTTGCCTTCAGGTGGAATCCACCTGATTTCTGATGCATTTATTCAGATAGTGATAGAAAGCTGATTCCTAACTCTCATCCAATAAATCATCTGAATAAATAAATGTAATTCTCTGAGTGAAGAGACCTGGATCAAAGGAAAACTTGGCCAACAAGTTTTCCAGCACCTCTTAAGTGGTTGACTCTACTGTTCAGGCCACAAAGCTCTTCCCAGGGTTTCAACCCCAGAATCTTGATTCTTGTGGGTTCTGTGATCCAAACAGTATCTCCTGCCCTAAAATTAATTTCCTCATGAGCTGTTTGTTTAAAAAATGTGGCAGCTGAAGAGACTCCTCCAAATCACTGTGAAGTGAAAAGATTTAGTCTCAGGATTCTGCACTTTCCCTGATAACTCCTCCCAATCCCTGTTGAAGCTGTATTATTCTGAACCAGGGTATTTGATCAGGAAGGACAAAATGAGGAAGAAATTGTTCATTTTGGGTGTTTCTGTGTGTTTTTGCTGTAGGAGTGCCAAGAAGAGTTTTCAGACAAGGTCTGGGGAGAGCGAGGAGAAACCAATTCTCTCTTTATAGTTGCTTTTTTTTCCTCATAAACAAACCCGGCTTTGCTACCAGTCTATCACAAAGGAGATTTAATCTCTATAAAACTCTTGACAACTGCTGTGATAATTTCAACCTCCTGGTTTATGAGATTATAAAAGGCACTTTGCCCTCGCTGGTGTAAAGAGCTGGGTTTGGACATGATGATCCAGATAATTCATTTTGAGGGTAAGAGAGATGCTGAAGCCTGGCAGTGCCTTGTGACCAAGTTAGATGGTGTGGCTGGGAGGTTTTGAAAAGAAGAAACAATTTTATAGGATCCTTGGTACTAGAATGCAGTGAAAAGGGATTTTTCAAAGCGGGGCTCTCAAAAATATACCCATATAATTAATGCTGGTGATTACAGGGGTGAGAGGAGCATGGGTGGGGCAATCACCAAACTGTGTTTAATATAAAATAATATAGTAAACAAGATATTGGTTCAGGAAACAGCAGGTTTTTAGCTACAATGGGCCTTTAAGAGGAGAGGAGCCTGAGGGGAGTTGTCACCTCATTGCAGTGACAATTCCTGAGGAGTGGCAGGCCCTGATCTCTGCTCTGGGGGGACCAGGAGGCAGCGAATGGCTGGAGTTGGGTCAGGGCAGGGGCAGGTTGGATCTCAGGACAAGGTTGTTGTTCCCCCAGAGGGTGGTTGGGCAGTGGGCACAGCCCCAAGGCTGCCACAGCTGCAGGAGGGTTGGGATGATCCTCTGGGGACAGGGGGGGACTCCTGGGGATGGTTCTGTACAGCACCAGGAGTTGGATGGATGATCCCTGTGGATCCCTTCCAACCCAGCATATTCTGGGATTCTGTGTTACTAATCTTGCAGGGTTTGGGATTTAGAGAAGTTAAAATTAAAAGCATTATTCCATTTGGCCAAGAGCCTTCAGGAGGGGGAACCCCAAGATCCAGGCCTGGAGGAAAGCAGTGACATCCATTTGGTCAAACTGGGCTGAACTGGGTCGAAGACTTCCAAGGGAAGACGAGGAAACTCTTGGAGGGAGAGAGGGATGTCTGAATGACTCTTTGTAGCTCAGGACCCAGGGCAGAAAGACAGTTCTTCTCTCAGGGTATTGATTTCTCCAGGGGAAGGTCAAGTCTAAGAGTATTTAGATTTATTCCTGAGACTTTCTAAGACTCATAATGAGAGAAAACAGAACATTGGGGAGTGTTACAGAAGCTCCAGAGGTACCAGTGCAGTCCTGGAGACGCTGCAGATGGCCCAGAAAAATGACAATAGAAGCAGATAAATCCTTAAATTAAATATTTCACATATCAGTTGTAATTACTTCCAATTAGCACTAATGAAGTAAGGATGGTGCAAACAAGCAATATAATCTAGTGATAAGCATTTTTTAATTAATATGGATGGCATGGATGGTACTAATTGACTCAGACTGAGTTTGGGTTTTTTAATAGTTTGCTGTTGAAAATCTTTTGTTCTCCTGAGCTCCTGTCCCTTTCCTCTCCCCTTTCCTCCCCATTTCTTCCCTCTTTCCTCCCCTTCCTCTTCCCTTCCTCTCTCTTTCCTCCTTTTTTTTTTCCACTATTATTAACAGGACAACTGAAAATTGGATGTTTCTGAGCCACAACAGCAAAAGCAAATGCCCTGTGCAGTAGGGAGATAAATTCAAATGCCAAACCATCAAACAAAATTTGAAAGCTTCTTGTACTCTCAGATATTGACATTCTTTATCAATATTTAAGATTCTTTATAGGAATATTTGGTGGTTTACTCTGATGAGGAATCCAATATAGAATTTTCTACTAAGGTTGGCCTTGCCAGCCTGAATAAAGCCTTCAAAATAATCCTAAATCACATGGAGAAGATTTATGTGGATGGATTTCTCTGTAGCCATCTCGTGTAGTGCCTGTTGTAAACACAAGATGTTTTATTCTGGACTGTGCTGGAATCTCTGAGACCAAGTTCAACCCCCACCATGTGTTATTTTGGGTGTTCCAACTTTATGCCAATCCAACTATTCTGTAAAGATCTGTAATAAAATAAAAAAAAGGTAAAATAAAATAAAAACTTATTTTTTTACCCAGGTTTCCTGGAAATTGATGCAGCAATTTGACTCAGGGAGCTCATCCATCCTCTGGAGAGCAATGGGGTGACTGGGAATTTTTAGGGAAGAAATAACCAAGTCCAGGATTAGCCTATAAAGTTTGAGGGGTGGGAGCACAAACTGGAAACCCACTCCTGGGAGTCACAGTCCTCTCACTGCTGCTGGCAGCAGATGGAATTGGGTTTAAAACTTTTGGGGGTCAATAATCTGTTCTGTTTGATTTAATCTGGAGTATCTTGGGGACCTCAATGACTCCTGGAGGTGCAATAAATGCTGCTTTCACTCCCTCCTTATCAGCACAAGGCAGATAATTCAGAGCTGCATTAAAACTTGAGAAACATTGATTAAAAAGATTGTAATTTTTGGGGGGTGAAGCCTCATTTTCTCTTTTAAAAGCATAATAATGTCAGACCCAGCCCCTGGACCAGGCTGACAGATTCCTTTAATTCCCCTTGGTCTCTGTGGAACTCTGGGAACATTAAGCCCATTTCAATATCAGCCCTTGGACAGGAGGTC
Organism: Pitta sordida; assembly: GCA_013390025.1. Classification (NCBI taxonomy): domain Eukaryota; kingdom Metazoa; phylum Chordata; class Aves; order Passeriformes; family Pittidae; genus Pitta; species Pitta sordida. Next base: position 88,858 of record WEKX01026499.1, read on the forward strand.
ATAAGTCTTCCCATTCCTAAAATCACCAATTTTTAGAACGCATTAGGTGATAGCACTTGAAGAGAGGAAAAAGAAATTAAATCATAAAAATGAACAACAATTATTTTCTCTGCCCGTTTCAGCCGGGCCTTGTCATCATAAATCATCAAGTGTCCAATTTTGGGAGCTTGGAGGGACCTGTGAGCAATCCAAGGAATCTCCGGGAGGAAAATGAACTAGGAGAGAGCAGCAGTTTTATTAAAGTGCCTCCATTTCGAAGACAGATCGTGTGGTTAAGTGGCAAATTGGTGAGTCTATAAATAAAATATGTAAGAAGCAGCAATTACGAGCTCCCTGTTTTATCCACTTTGTCCCCCTCAGTACATTTGTTTGCAGAGCTGCCTGTAGGTTGGTAAGAATTGTCTTTTGGAGTCATTCAAGCATCTGTTTGAAATGATGTTATGTCATCACAGCCCCAAATCTCGTTGTGCTGCTCACATTATGGAAGAAATGTTACACTAAATGGGTTTGTTGGGTTTCGACCTCTGTGGGCCCATTTTCCTCTGGGTGGAGGTAATTAGACCTAAAATTCCCTCTGGTGAGGGCAACTTCTCACAGCTCACAAAATGCTGAAGGTACAAAGAGAAAAGGATGAATTTCATCCTGGACATTGCTAAAATGACTTTATTTTACAAGAGGGCCACAGATACCACCTTCCTAAGTGAAACAAGACTGAGAGGAGACGGAAAATGACTTTGAATAATTAGATTTATTGGTTTATTTCCAATACAACAAGACTTTTTTTTTTCTTTCTATTGGGTTTGATTAAAACTTGTTGAGACACTTAAGGAGGGAACTCAGCCCACAAAAACCTCCAGCTGAGAGTCCTTCAGAAAGAACCATTTGGATTTTTCCAACTGGAAATGCCCAGCTCTGGGGTAACCACCACTGTGGTCTGGAAATGACATTTTCTTCCCGCAGATCCTCTGGGGGAAGTTGGGATTTTTTACATCCTGGTCTTTTTTAAAGTATCTAAAGGTTTGGAATTATTGAGTGAGGTTTCCTCTGAGCTCAGGGTTGGAGCCTGTCTTGCCCTTAACTCGGGGACTGAAAATATATCAGATTTTCCTCCCAAGTTCTTTGAAGCCAAACTAAAACCATTCTTTCCTTAGGCTGTGGAAAGCAGAGGAACTTCTGCTCATTAATGATATTTATTGGCTCTTTCCGAAGGAGGAAGAACCTGTTTTATAGAAATAATCCATGGATATTGCACCCTGTGGAAAATTGAAAATTTTTACACCCTGAAAATTTCCACCAGCTCGTTAAATTTGATGGACTTTGGTTTGATCTCATTTCAGTTCCAGGTTAGGAAAGCAATGATGGTAAACTGGCTTGATCAATGAGTGAATAATGGAGAAATTAATGTGTTTTGAGGCTTTTGAACCAAATCTTGTTTTCTTACAAGCTTCAGGTAAAGCACTGGATTGTGTGTCCTCATTTTTTTCTGGAAGGGTTAAACAACATCCTCATCTTTCTTTGTTAAAGTCCAATTTTACATGTCATTAAAGCTGAGTTTGTTTGTTGCCCACATGCTGGTCTTTGCCATAGGGAGGATAAAAGCTCCAAAACTCAAAGCAAAAAAAATGAATTAACAATAGAAATCAGATTTCAGCAGAACCAAAAGATCTTAGACAACCTGCCCAGCAAGAAGCACATTTACAGAAGTCACTTGGCGCTGAGAGACTTCCATTTAAAGATAAAATGAAGACCTTGAGGTACAGAACAAGCCATGAGGAGGTGTCCCAGCTCCCTGAGAAAAACAGAGCTGTAAAATTCACGAGCAATCCAACCTGGGACAAGGTTTTTCAAAGCCTCCCCTACTTCAATGAGCTGCTCTTACAGAAATCCTGCATATTCCCCTCTCCAGAGGAGATAACTCAGGCCTGAACCTGACAACAATTACCAGCAGAAGTAGCACTTTATTACTTTATTTCTATTAATTCAGTGCTATTGACTGCTTGAGGTAATTCCATGGTCCTTGGGCTGAGCTCGGGCAGGAATTGGATTTCCATTGTGGTTCCTGTCCCTGTGCCATTCCTGGGCCCTACAGCCCTGAGGGCAGGAGAAAAGGAACTCCCCAGGGTCATTCCAAGGTCCTGGACAGCTTTAATGTTTCTTAATAATAACGAGTATATCCTCATTGCATGGAGTCACACCCACATTTCAATTTTTGGGGAATGTGATCCTGGGATAAAAGGTGCTTCCCCCATATCTCCCCTATGGAATAGTGCCAATATTATCTGGAAAATTCCTCCCGTGGAATTTAAATGGCAGAATTTTTGTAGGCTTTGTCTCCTAAAACATCTAGAAATGTGTATTGTAACCTACAAACCCCACCTTGAGCATGTTCACCTCATTTCTCAGGCCTTTCCAAAAGCCTTTCAGACTTGAGCAGCTGGATCCAGAAGATCTGAGCTGTTGGTTCTGGTCTTCTGATGGGGACTCACTTTCCCTTACATTGGCCCAAATTGAGCGTCCCACAACATTTTTACAGACCCAGATTGGGAAATGCCCCTGGGTGAGGCTGTACCACGGCGCTGTTTGTCATCTAGAAAATTAAATAATGAATAACTTCATTTTCTGCCGTTTTAGCCCCAAGTTTTTCCCCTTCACCAAATCCCTGAGGCTGCCCGGGGTCAACACAGGTAAGGGATGAATCAGGGGGTCAAAAGTGCACCACAACATTTTGAATTTCCAATTCCTTTTAATTAATCTAATTAAAATTAATTGCTCCTTCTTCTTTATAGAGTCTAGACCAGGCTGAGTATTTTCATCTTCCACATCCAGCCCTTCATCTCTCCTCGGTTGCTTTGAAGTGAGTTTTCCCAGCACTGCCACGAGCCAGGAGGGTTATTTTGAGTAAGTGGAGAAACTCTGCTTGTCTCTCACATCTGCAGGATGTTTGGCTGAATTTTCTAAACACGGATTTATTAGGAAATTATTCAATAAAAAAGAGGTATAATGTGTGAAAGCTCTCAGGTTTTATAGAGAATTTCTCTTTCTTCTTAATAACTCTGTGCTCATATGACCTTTGAGCTTTCCTCACATTTGTGCTAATAGATTTTTATTAATTTTGGGGCAAACAGAGTAAAAACTCAGTGTGTTTCGTTTTTTACATATATTTGGGGTTGAGGCTTAAGTAAAACTCTGACTTATTTAAAAATAGGGCTGATCAAAATGATTGGCAGCTGCTCCAGTTTCCCTTAAAGTCTTTGGAAAGGCTCAGGATTGGCGAAAGACAGGATTGTCTGCACTGGTGTCCATCAAAAATCGGTGTTTGCCAAGAGCTGCTGCAGTTCCAGAACACAAGAGAGAATTCTTGTCATACCTGTGCTGTTATTTAAGGCACAATAGTGACCTTGACTGGGAATTGTCATAAACCATCTGCCCAAAAGTGCCTCTCACATGGTGGAACTATGGAAAAAACAATGATTCACCATCCACACACCTTAATTATCCTGAAAGAAGCTTGTTTCACCTTTTGCATATTAAAAGGTTTGATGACAAGGTGTTCTTTACAAATTTTAAGGCTACAAAGCCAAAGGACACTTGTTGTGGTAAGGTTTGAACACCATAAAGGAGACACAAGAATTTAAAATTCATATTGATTTGCTTTTCATTTGGAATTGTTTTGTTTCTTTCTTTGGACTATTATTAAAAGGAAAAAAAAAATCTGATTTTAAAGGCATCTTCCTTTTATTCACAATTGGTGTTTCACCCTCCGTGGTCCTGCAGTGAATGAATTATTGGGGATTTATGAACATATTAATCATCTCCATGGAAACAGTTTGCAATTTCACAGCACAAGAGTTTGACTTTCCTGCATGACAATGAAAAAGGAAGGATCTGAGGGGAGATAAACTCCCTTCCCTTCAAACTCAGGTTCAGCCGAAGTTATCCACAACCACCATTCCTGAGCCTGGGAGAGAAATCAGCCCTTCCAAGACCTTCACAGGCAGCTTCTCAGGTCATGTGTCCTACAAAAGGATCCATGGGGGGCTTCCCAAGGGAAATTATTCTTTTTTTTTTGCCCCTGCCATGATGTTGTTTAAGGAATCAAGTACCTGGCTGGGGGTTTGGCAGTGGTTTGAAATTGGAGACCTCAGTAAAATATTCACTGCAGAGGAAGAAGAGAAGGAGAAATCTGGGCAATAAGATAAATATCAGGTGTTCAGTATTAGGGAAGGAAAGTAAAGAGTGAAATCTTAAAAGTATGTTGTGATAGAGCAAAAGTTAAAAAGGGAGAAAAGAGTAAAAAGAAAAAAAAAACCCCTCAATGTTTTCAGCTGAGACATTGTGGAATATTGGAACATTCTGGAAGATTTGTGGGAACATTGGTGGACTCCTCTGGACTTGCTCCAAGAGTTCACTGTCCATCCTGTGCTGGGGAACCCACAGCTGGAAACTTCTTGAAGACAAAGAATTTGGACAGACACAAAATACATTTTTCATCGGAATTTCCCAAAGTGAAAGAACTCCTCTTGATCTGCACCTGGTCTTGTTAAACCTCATGAGATCCCACAGTTTTCCCCATTATTCAAGTTAAAGCCCAACCCTTTATCTTTAAATACACCCTGCAGGGGGTCAGGATGGATTTGTGTGGTGGTCTCTGTCCTTCCCACAGGGTTCTTGGCAGGTGAGTACCTGGAATTCCCTTCAGCTGAGGAAATCCCAAGTGTGTTATCCCTCCCACCTGTGGGAGATGCACATTGCAGACCTGCAACAGCTGCTACCAGCAGAGCCCCTTGGGAAGGAGGTTTATCAGGAGAGGAAGGGAGGAAGTTGGGAAAGGTGGAGTCCATGAGTTGAAGTCTACCTGTTTGGATGTTCCTGGGAATGAGAAAACTCTGACTTTCAAGGTAATAAATTGCAAAATCTCAACTCTAAACAGGCAATTGAGGGTGTGGTTTTCCTCCTTGGGATGTTGTCATTTGGCTGCTGTAGAAGAGATGATCTGCCCAGGGTTC
>WEKX01026499.1:94182-148305 GCA_013390025.1 Pitta sordida
CTGTGGATCCGGACTGCGACAAAATTGCTTCGCAAATGGGCGAGGTCGTGAAGGAGAAGTCGCGATACAGAGAGGATTCACTGTAGTTATTAGGCAGCAAATCTGGGCTGTTGCAAATATGGATAAAGATTAGATAAATGAACTCTGGAAGAAAGTTTAGATGTAATTAAACAGACAAGGAGAGACTTTTGGATGAAAAAGGAATGGAAGAACTTTGCAGCAAATCCCAGAATGGTTCAGGTTGGAAGGGCCCACAGGGGCTCATTTGGTCCCAAATCCCTCCTCCAGCAGGGTCATCCCGGAGCACACAGCACAGGATTGTGTCCAGAAGGTTCTGGGATACCTCCAGGACTTGGAGTCTTTAAATGAGTTGGCAGAACTTTGAACTAGAGCAAACCCAAGTGTGGTGAAGGCGGGGAATGCGTCTCTGCCATGTCCTGCAAATTTAGGAGCCGTTAAGATCTGTCTCACTTGGGTAAAGATGTGGCAGAATCACAGACAATAAAGTTGATTATACGAGAAACCATTAAGTTTATTCAGAGGAGGGATGATGAGAATCTTTAGCTTTCTTGTGATTTAAACTGTGTGCTGAAAGTCCTTTGTCATGAGTGAGCTGCTTCTGAATGTCTGCTCCAGGCAAGAGGGTTGGAGGAGTTTTATATTTTTAGCTATTTTCTGTGCTTGTGGTTTTTATATGCTAATATGTTTGTTTCTTTCCAGCCTTTCGAATATTCATTTCCCAACCTCTAAAATTTGACACCTGCTGTAGCTTGTATTATCACTTTCACCCTTAGAAACCCAGAAATTATTAAGGTGGAGTAATTGCTATCCCGTTATATAATAACTACTTGAATCCAGCAATCAGAATATGATTTGAAATGAACCCTTTTGTGCCATTGATTTTGGAATAATTACTGTTATATTGTACTTCTGCAAGAGTTATTCTCAGTTAACCACTTGAAAATAATATGCTCTACTTATTGAAAAAAATAAATCTGATTATCCCCCAAAGCTCAATGTTCTTTTTCCATCTGTGCCTCAATTGTAGGGAGGCACAGAATTGTAAGGTCTGCTGGTGACCTGAGAGATGCTGAAATGGGCTCCTTTCTGTAACTACTCTAAGAAATATCAATGGGCTTAATCCCTCATTCCAAGAAGCCTTTTGGAAGGGAAGTTTTCCCCTCTGAACCAGGGACATGGGCACTGTGCAGCCCTGATGGGTTTGACGATTAGGTTTAATCATGAAAAAGTGGTAGAGAATTTTTTTTTCCCTCTCTTCCTGCCTCCTACATCTGACTTGAATTGGTTTGTCTATGTCCATAAAAATTCCTAATACAACCATCAAATTTGGTCAAATTAGGCTGTTAGTCCCTTTGAAGTAAGGCTGATTTGGAAGGAGATGATGTCCAGACTTCATGTTTCTATTGTTTTTTAAAATATCACCGAATGGTTTGGGTTGGAAGAGACCTTAACGCTCATCCAATTCCACCCTCTGTCATGGGCAGGGACACCTCCCACTATGCCAGGCTGCTCCAACCTGGCCTTGGACACTTCCAAGGATCCAGGGGCAGCCACAGCTTCTCTGGGCAACCTTCCTGAAGAAATCAGAGTTATTTCATTTTCTGTCCAAAAATTACTTTGATTGAACAGATTGTTTCCACTAGAATATTTATCATTTATCCATGACAGGATGTTAATATTTTACTGAAACATTTATTACTGCGGCATTTATTTGTTGCTAATAACCACAATGAGTTAACAGCTCTTCGTCATGGAAGATCCAAATTTAAATCTCGGATGTTCTTTCTGAGTCACCTTTGTAGTGGTTACAGGAGAAGAGATTGTAAAAAGAGCTCTGAGTTTTACAGCTTGGGTTTAAATGTTGACAAGATTGAGAAGATGTGACAATGATGCTCTTTTCAATGAGCTCCTGAATATGGGTCAGCAAACTTGAGAGCACATGAACAAGATGATAAAACCGAAGTGAAAGGCTGACTAACGTGTCAAGTATTGGTGATGCTGCAAGCTTTCCCTTGTCTCCTGCGCTAGGAGGGCTGAGTAAATAATTCACACAATTCCTGCTAGTCCCTGTGCTGATACCAAAGGAATTTTTTTGAATTTATGAGTTTCTTCTGGGCAGAGCTTTTAATGGTTTTGGAGACGCGTGTTCCTTTGGTTTGTCTAGTTTTACGTCAGTGGTTTCTCCCACTTCTTCTAGGTGTGCAGATCTGCTGTTTGCCCTTTCTGAAAGGTCACACTGAGAATTCCAGTTGCTGGAATAAAACACTGCGTGTTTTAAAGCACAACTCACATTGCTGTTGAAACGTAAGGTGAATTATCATTAGAAGGGCAAAGCAAATGTTAATTGAGTCAGCTTGTACTTTCTTTCCTCCTGTGTGCAACAAAAAAGAAATATTAATCTCATCAACTCCCCCCAATCCTCATTGATGGGCCTGCAGCCCTTCACCCTCATTGCTGCAGTGCTGGGGTGAGATTTTTGGGGCAGTTCTCCCATTTGATTTCCCTCCTTAGTCTGGGACTTGCATCCATGGATGTTGCCACGGGGTCCATGGGAACCCACTGGGAAGTTCACAGTTGCTCCTCTGTGTTCTGGTGATTTCTGTCTGTCTGGAACGTGGTCAAAAGTCTTGTCTGAGGGTCAAAAAGCCTTTAGATATTTGTCCTGCTTGTCCCAACTGTGTGTCCCAGGTCACTGCCAAGGGCAGGCATATTTATAGCTGGATTATTTCATGTGAGCATCCCCTTCCTGAAGGCTTGTCTGGTTCCTTTGGGTTCATCAGGCTCCAGGAGACTCCTCCTGCTTTCTCTGCTTCAGGCAGAGCTCTCTGAGTCAGTGCCAGTCTTTTCTTACAGTGTTTACAGTAGTTTTTTTCCTTTTAAATATGCACTGCCCTTTGGATTTTATGTGGGATTGGCACCTCCTCGTTCTGGCACTTTAAGAGCCCTGAGGAAGTGGAAGGAATCTTGATTTGGTTCATCTTTGCCTTGCTTCTTTCCTAAAGCCCTTCGATTAAATTAAATAATTAGGTTATTTATAGCAGACCTTTTGAGCCAGGTCAGCCTCCAGAGCCCAGGAATTATTGCAAAGCTGCTGTGAGTCGGTGTCATCAAGGTTTTCTTAAATAAAGTGAGAGGAGTGGAAGGCAGGATGATATCTCTCATTTAGTGCTCCCTGGAGTCAAACCCTGCGATGGAGAGAACACTCTTAGACATGTCTCAGCTCAAGATTTCCTGCTGGATTTCCTGCCTTTTTAAAAAAACAGAGCTGCAAATCACCTCCATGAGAATTTCTTGGGTATCAGATTTATTTCCCCCCCCTTAAAAAAATCCACACATGACGTGAAAATGTTTCTGGGCAAAAGCAGCTTATTGGAGTTCAAAATGTAATTTAAAATGTTATTTCAGTTTTCACATGGAGTCAATGACTTTGGTGCACTGTCTGGAAGCCAAACTTTACATCCTGACATATTCCCCTCTCATTTCCTAGACTTTAATTACCATTTTGATCCTCCTCCCTCTCCCCAAAGTTTTATTTTGCTTGTCAGGAAAAGGGTAAAACAGGTTTTCCATTATGTTGTTGATTCCTGAAGTTTGGGGGAAATTGATAGTAAATAGGATTTATTTATAGGGAGTTTGATCTTTTTCCATGGATAAATAAGTAAAGGTTGATGTGTTTGGTTTTTTACTCATTTCGGTTTGGTTTTGGCTTGTACCACTTTACCTTGATCCTTTCTTTCTTCTCTTCTTGGTGTATTTTCACCTTCCAGAACTCTGGAATTTCCTGTGTTAGTGCCAAAGGAATTGGGCTCAAAATTGATCGTAATTAACTGTTAATCTGGTAATGGAAATTAAGATCCACTGAGGCCTGGATCATGGGGGATCAGGGCCCTCAGGGCAGGGCATGGATGATTTTAGGCCATGAGAGTTTCTACCAGCCATGGCCATGGTTTGAATTGCAAACAATTGTCTTGGCCCATCACCTTCACCAGCCTCGAGTACTTAAAAAAATTCCTAAGCAACTTCAGTCAAATTTTGTTCTCCAGAGGCACCGACTGAATAATCACCTTGGAGTTTTATTGCTTCATAACTTTAACTTCAACCCTAAAATGCTGAGACAGCTCAAAGTGTTCGGAGCCACTTTATGAATCCCGGCCATTCAAACATGTGACCTGTGTCGGGGTGGTCACCAGTTACTCCCTTCAATGTTGTTGCAAGGAAAAGATGACTTTACCACTGTTCTAGGCTGGGGTTTACAAGATTTCATCATTAAATATGCATTTTTATGCTGCTTCCACGACACGACTTTCATTTTATTGCTGAAGTGGTATAAATTCCGCTGTGAACTGCTATGAAATGCTATTTATAGGGGAAGCAAATGTAGCTGCAGTTCTGTACTGGGGCTTCACTGGCTCGAGATGGGCTGTATTTCATACCTGACAATTATGAACTGAAAAGCAAGAGAAAGAAAATGCTGTTTAAACTGATTCTGGGTGTCAAGCAGCTTCGTAGAACATCAAATAGTGACTAATAAACTCTACCAGGATGGTTTGAAATAAAAAATTCAGAGTGACAGTGACGAACTGTGCTTTGGTGTGGGGAGAGCCTGTGAGTTTGTCTCTGTGAGGCTGCTGTGGGTGGATGGGAAATTGGGTGTAATTACCCAATTTTAAGGCCTGGAAGAACAACTTTGCCTGGCCTTTGTTGCCATATCAAACCTGAAGAGCTGGTGTCCCTTTGTCACGCTGAGATGTGTTTTGTCAGCACCTCCAGGCCACTCCTCTCGCTGTGCAGAGCTGTTGGGAAGGTGCTGATTTTCCTGGCAAGTGAAGGACTGAACATCTGCCAGTCTGCACTTCCCAGGCAGCAGAAAATGGGAGAGAGGATTTTCCCTGCTGTCGAGGTGTCAGGGCCGTCGCTGGCTGGGTTGGTTCTCAACGGGGACGTTTCCACTCCTGCGGATCCAGGGCTCACTTTGCTGACACAGGAAACCTGGTTTTGTCCACCAATTAAGGTTCAATTTCATAGAATTATTTGGGTTTGTGCTGGTTTTAGGGGACCTAAACGGTTATAGAATAGATATGGTTATAGAATTGATGTGCAAATCAATTACATGTAGCACTTTCCACCCTATCCTCGATTTCAAATAAATTAAAAATAAAATAAAAAGGAACAAAACCCAATAAAACCATAAAACCCCCTTAATACACCCAAGAAACAAGTGAGATCATGTGTGGAGGAGGGTTATAAAAGCAAATGAAATGATAGCAGGTTCTTTTACAGCTCACTTAATGCACAAGGTAACTATTTTCACGTGCCTCGTTGAGGGAAGAGAAACCACTAAAAGAGAAGTTTCTCTTTTTTTTTTCCTTCCTAAAAAAAATAAAAATCTTTAATCCAATAAGTGTTTTGTTACAAATTAAATAGGAAATGCAGTTCTTCAAGAGAACAGCTGCCTCTATTCCTGGGGTCTGCAGGTTGGGTGGGAAAAATTCTGGATGAGAAAATTCCATGTGTGTGGTTGTGGGACAACTCCTGAGGAAGAAATTCCCTGTTGAACTGTCCAAAGTAACCTGTCAAATCCTTAAACTTTAATTTTTTGAATGCATGTTTAATGCAGGAATAAATAACTCTTCAGAGAGTAGTAAACTTGCCAAAATGTGTAAGAAACATGCAGCTGGTCCAGACTGGTTGAATATTTAATAAGCTGGCGCCACATTTTTAGTTTTGCTTGATTTATTTTATTTTTAACTTGATTCTTCCCTTCCTGCTAAAAATACACCCCCAAACTCACACGTGGTTGTCCACAGAATTATCTGAGTATTGAGTACTTTGCAAATCCCTGCCTCGACCCGAGTGTCTTAAACCTGCTATTGGATTTCTATATTTATAAAGAAAATTTCTTGGTATTATTTCTAGATTTAGAAAGAGAATTCCTTGGCTGATCCATAATAATTTGTACATGTCAGTGACTGCAGCTGGATCCAGGGAGCTCTTGGAGCATGGAAGAGTTTTTTGACCACAGCTGTTGGGCAGCATATTTGCTTGTTGGAATATTGAAGATGTCTCTTCTTATTGGAATTAAGTACTTGTAGCTGCTTTTGTTGTTTATTGAGGGTTTTTTTTCCTTTTCTTATTTACCCCCTGGGTCTTTGTTGGGATTTCCAACCACGCTGGCTGACAGCTGGGAGTTACAGATTTCGTGTGCTTTGAAGTGAAAAATTTGTAAGAAAAACTACGAGGCTTAGGAAAGGGAAGATATTCCCAAGTTATTTGACGAGGTGGTTGGTGCAGAGGTTTTCTTTCATGAAGGGGCAAAGTAAGAGTCTGATATTGAAGAAACATTTGCCCAGGGAGGTTGTGATCCATCCCTGGANCGTGACACTTGGGAACATGGATCAGTGGTGGCCTTGGCAGCACTTGGGGAATGGTTGGACTCAGTCTTAGAGGTCTTTTCCAACCTAAAATATTCAACGACAAGCACAACAAATACCCAACCAAAGCTGACCAGTGTAGCTCACTTTTAAAAAACAGATTTAATCAGCTAAGAAATACCACCCCTTCCATATAGAGCACTTGTTCTTCTAATTAAAATGTTGCTTTTTAGCCCTAAAAATAATGGTGAGGGAGTTAGAACAGCAAAGGTCAGACAAGCCATTTATACTCTACACTTACATAAATCTTCTTCAATTGCTTGTCATTATCTCACACTGTCCTCGTTGTAAAGAAATTTATCTGACCTTGAGTTAAATCCTCTCGTTCAGGATATTTCTGTTGAGAGATGAATTTCTCTGCTGAAACTCAAGGGCCCTCAGAGACAGGCCAGGGCACTTTCAGAAAGTTTTGCTTTGGCAAATCACACAGTCAACAATTTCCTTGTTTCCCAGTTTTTGGAAGAGTTTCAGGGGCTAAACCATGTTTACTGAGCTGGTGAAGCTGACTTAATTTTTATGAATAAAATAAGAAGATAAAACTTTTCTCCCTTTCCCCTGTCCTGACTTTAACTAAGTCAATAATTTCAATAATAAGATTAATAAGAAGAAAATGATAAGCTACTGTAGAAGCTTCTGTCACAGTTTTTAAAATTTTATTTCATTTTTGCTTATATATTATCTGTATTTATGGGAATTGGAAAGGATAATTTGTTGTATCTGATTATTGCCCCACTTTCTGCATAAGATCTCGGGAAAATTGGTTCCCAGAATTGGGACTGGGGGGAAGAACAGGGAGCCATTCCCCATCCCTAATTATTTTTAGTAGATGTGGAAATTCTTGCTGTTGAGTGAAAATGGTAGTGAAATAAAGCCTGTTGAAATGTGTCTATTTTGTGATTCCAGAATAAGCAAATTCAAATATATGAGACTGATAAGGGAGTGTAATGTGTTAAAATTTAAAGGCACTCCCGAAAAATTCTGAGGATTTAACATGTCCAAGAGTTTATGTAGAATATATTAATATTTACCTGATAATTTCCACACAGTAAAAGGGGAAGTTAAATTTGATACATTTTGCTTGAGATCTTCCGTTTTAAACTACTTGACTAGAAACTAAAGTCAGAACAGCTCAAAATGAATGGTTTTGTCTCAAGGCAGGAAGAAAATTTGGGATAAGTCCCGTTTTTCCCCCCTCCTCCCCAAATGTGAGGAGGGTTTGTCCAGTTGGGGTCTTCCCATCCTCTGGTCAGTTCACAGCAACTCTTTGAAATGATCATTTCATGTGGTTCCTCTCTGAGCTCCAGGAAAGAGTCCTGGAGTTTTAGACATCAAGTTGAGGTCTCTCAAGAAGAGAGTCCTCAAGTTTTAGACCAGGAGCCATTAAATCATCAGCCTCACCTTTTTAAAGAAATTTTGTGCATCCCAAGAGTTATTTTATACTGTTGTTGCCTCTGATCTCATAAAACAATGTGAGTTTAAAACCCCGTCTGTAACCAGCCCTGTCCCAGCTGTGAGGGCACCTGAACCTTCTTGAGGTACTTTGGCAGGAGAGTCATCCAAATTATCCAGGGGTGGTTTGAAATCACAGACAGCCCATTCCTTCCCTCCCTTTTCCCTCAAAAATGGGAATTTCCGCTGCTCAGCACCAGCTCCTCACATTGGGCCTCTGGGAGTGATGAAACCTCCAACCTGCCAAGGTCTCCGACGGCAGCAGAGAGAAATCCCAGCGGGAAGCACAAATGGGCTCTTGCTCTCAGCCAGGCTCACATTTTAAACTATGAAGCGTTTAAAAGGCCCAAGGTGATGCTTTCATGGAGCTTGTTTAATGAATTAAAAATATTTATTAGAAAGGCCCAGTGAGACGCTGCAATTAAAAAGGGAAGTTTGATTTATAGGGATGATCTTTAGAGCAGGAGCAGGCTGAACTCCTGGAAAACACGCTGGTGAGTGGGGCACTGCTAATGAGCTTCTCATGCCTGGAGCTTTCGACCCAGGAGGGTGAGAAATGAAGGGAAATTCGGGTATGTGAAGGAAGAAAGGGAGTTTTGGGTGTGTGAAGGAATCAAGGGGATTTTGTGTCTGTGAATTGCAGTTACTGCTCTCCTTAGGTCTGCTGGGAAAGAGGAGGTTAAGTCACAATAGATGCTGGTACCAATTAAACTAAAGTGTAATTGGGATGGGAGTCCAGATATGGGAAAAAAAATGTAAGAGGGGCAACCTCAGCCTCAGACACTGATTTTTGGGGTGCTGCTGTTGTGCCCCAGCATCCAGTATTTATTTTCCTGGTGTGATATCCCAGAACCACAGAATATCCTGAGCTTGAAGGGATCACTGAGGCACCTCCTGACCCTGCACAGGAACCCCTCAAAATGCCACCAGGTGCCTGAGAGTGTTGTCCAAATATTCTTTGAGCTCTGTTTCCCTCTCTGAGGGAAGAACCCTTTCCTGAGATCTGACCTGCTCCTGTCCCAGCAAAGCTTCATGGTCATGGAATCTCTGATTCAGGCACATGGAACTTTTGACTTCTAATAGTTTCAGGTTTATGCTGGCATGGAGTGTGCTGTAGTTCTGTAGATGAGGTGTGGAAATGAAGTAAATACAACAATTATTTTCCCCAAGTGTTGGAATGGCAGAGTAATTAACATTGGCAGCCTGAATTCTGAGGCTGTGGGTAAATCACACATGTCATCTCCCAATCAATTCTCCTGTCTTTCAGTAATAACTCTTCCTAATTCCTCTGTTATTGCAGGAACTCTTGTTGCATCTTGATCTCTTCCAAGGGGCAGTAAGAAATTAAATAGTAAAATTTCCCAATTGCAGTGGAAGGACTTTGACATTTGCTCTTCTGAATCTCCTGGACAAGTTATAAAAACCCTGGAAAAGGTTTCAAAAATTATGTGGGCAAACTTCCTTGGGAACAATTACTTTCCAAAGGGTTTTCTGTGTGAAGAAGTACTTTAATAGAGAGGGTTTAATATCCTTGTGCTGTATTTTTATGGGGCTAGCATGTGGACTTACATGAAGTCTGAGAAGACAGATTTATTAAAATATATATTTAATCATTACAATAGTGTGACTATATCCTGGTGTTCATTCTCTCCATGTATATAATATGCATTTTTTGGATGGGATGTAGATGAAATCCTTTGTTAGGTCTCATATTTTTATTAGATATTAGATTATATTATTTTCTATTCCCTTCCAAGTCAAATGCCAGGCTGCAATGACATCTGAATTCAAGACAAAACCCAAACTGCCCCTTGAGTTGCTCCTTCCATTTCTGGGTCATCATTGGCCCCTTTAAAATCCTATTTCACCCTGAGGAGTAGAGCAATTTTAACCAATCCCAATTTGCGGAAAGCCTCGGGAAAAAATGGCCAATATGTCTACAATAAATATTCTCTTCATTAATATTTATAACATCAACATAAAATTGAACATTAAGAATGTCAAATATCCCTCCTTCCTCACTGTTCCTCATCCAATCTTTCTATCAGCCTGTCTCTGTCTGCCAGATGAGGCAGAGGGAGGAGTTTTTCTTGTTATTCTGGGGATAAATCTGATTTCACTGATCCCTGCTCATCGTTTTTCCTCCCTCCTCCCTGATTCCAGCAGCTCAGTTGGGTGTTTCCAACCCTGCTTGGTGCTGGGCTCCTTGTCCATCACTCAACTCCCTTCACTTTGTTACTGAGGTTTCTACGGCTCGGGTTTTCCTGGCAAGTGGATACACCAAAGGAAAAGTCAATTGGAGGAAAAGGAGCCTTGTTGTTAAATTTACAGCCAAATTTTTCAATTAGGATAGAAAATGAAGGCAAGTGTTGGGTGAATTCCCTGGAGATCCTGCCCCACGTTTCTCTGTGCTGAGCTGGGGCCTCTCCTGCACCTGCCAGCCCTCAGCAAACACCTTTCAACTGTTGGTGCATCTAATGCAGCCTCTTTAACTCACTTGGCCAACAGAAAGTGCCCAACTCTAGAGGATAAATGGATAAATCCTGTGTTTGCAGTGAGGTGGGCACCAGTTTCATGGATGCCTGGCCCCTGTGGCCAGATGTGCTCGTGCTGTGGGCACAGGAATGAGCTGGAGCTCCACAGAGGGACTGTGTTAATCCTGTTGTTTGGTTTATCCTTGGACCTGGCTTATAAATGCAGGATTTAGGGTGGGGAGGCCCCTGGATCCCTGGGAGTGTCCAGGGCCAGGCTGGAACCACCTGGGACAGTGGGAGGTGTCCCTGCCCATGATGGGACAGGAGTGGATGAGCTTTAAGGTCCCACAGGATCACAGGAAATTTCAAGTTGGAAGGGACCCACAAGGATCCTTCCAACCGAAACCATTCCATGACCTGGGAGTTGCCCAGATGAACAGTTCTTATCCTGTGTGAACTCCTGTGTTCTGCTTTGTCAGTCCAGGACTTTTTGGGTACAACTACCCTGCTCAAACCCGTAAGGGGGAGCAATTTTACCAAGCCCAAGTTCACCAGGGATTAACTTGTTGAACCTTATAAAATTCCACAGCAGGGAATGGATTGTGAACAAAGAAATGGCTGGTTTGGGTGTTCTTGCCTTCATCTGTGAGAAGGAATGTCAGAATCAGAGAAGGGTTTGAGTTGAGAGGGACCTTAAAGCCCATCCAGTGCCACCTCTGCCATGAGCAGGGACACCTCCCACTGTCCCAGGCTGCTCCAGCCTGTCCTTGGACAGCTTCTCTGGGAATCTGTGCCAGGCCCTCCCCACTCTTGGTCTAAACTAAGAACAGCAAACCAAGGAACTGAGCTTCAAACCAATTTCAAAACCTGAGATCAGGCCCACAGAGCCAGGCTTTGGCACCACAGCAGAGCCCAGAGCTGTGTCTCGTTCTGCTGGAACAACTGTCCTCAAGAAGGATTTGATGGTGTCTCCTGACTTTTGTTAAAACTTCTCTCAGTTGCTCAAAATGGGAGTTGTTTTTGAGACAAGTTTTCAAGACCATTGATGAAACCCTTCAAGAACATCTGTCACACTTTCTTTAGCCACTGGGAAAGAGAATTGAATTTTTTTTTCATTTAACACAGTTTTTTTTCATTAAGCACAAATTATCCTGGCATCAAATCGAGCCATTTTAGTGCAAAATTAGTGCAAAAATAAACCCCATTAGAAAGGAATGTTGCCACTGAGATCGATGAGTGGAAAATGGGAATATTGGACTGGCAGGCTGGGACTTTTTTGAGTTGGATGAATCCAGTTCTAGAATCCAAGGGGAGAAGCCAATTGTTATTTACTGCTGGCCTGGTGTTTTCGTGTGAATTGGGCTTGAGTACATGTGCTATTTTTCAAGAGTCCCAGGGGTATTTGGAATGTGGAAGAAATAGGGAGGATGATCAAATTAAAAGACAAGCTGTAAAATAAAGTGAATAACTGTTAGGATTAGGTGACATACATATAAAAAATGTAATGGTAATTCATCATGACATGATCCAGACAGATATTTTAGCAAACTCTCTGGAGAAGGCAGTCACAGGATCCCTGGAGTGTGGTTCACTGCAGGCTTTGCCTCTTTTATTTGGTCACTTATATTTACTGATATTTTTTTGGTGTTCTACGTCTGATGTGGCAGAGGAGATTCCCTTGTAGAATATCCCAAATCCTTGGTTTGGAAAGGCTGCTGAGATGCACAGTTTAGTCTCAAAAATGTGGCTGATGGATCAAGCTTTAATTGAAGAAAAATACAGAGATTTTTGATCTTTATTTGTACAGACTTGCACAAAAGATACAAGTTTTCTTAACTGAAAGGGGAGTTAAAAAATAAATGTTCAGGGCAGTGGTGGATCCCCATCCCTGGAGGGATGTGACACTTGGGGACATGGGCTAGTGGTGGCCTTGGCAGTGCTGGGTTAAGGGTTGGACTCTGGGCTTGGGGGGTTTTTCCAAGCTGGGATTCCATGACAGGGCCATCAAGACTTGCTGCCACTTTATTTTTCAGCACATGTTGCCTTTCTCTGGGCCAGCTGGCTGCACCTCAGGAGGCCTTTGGGGATGACACATGCTGGGGAAAGAAGGAATAATTATTATTATTGTGCAGCTCTTGTGGTTAGGAATGTTGAGTTTATACCTTCCAGACTGTGGCTTAGCTCTGTGTGAGGATAAGATTGAAAAAATAAGGAATGATTAGATGTTAAAATGGCTGGAATCTTTCTCTACTGTACCTTTGGAAAGTTTTTTTTCTTCTGAAGTTCATTGAAGATAAATCTGGAGAGGTGGGAAATAAATTTGTCTGTGAGTCTCTGGCCTTGAACCTCCTCAAAGAGAAGGCAACTCTCATCTACATTTGAATATTTCTGGGGTTGGGGCTTTTTCTACTTGAATTTATTCATCATGTGAAAATTATTAATGAATTTATTTGATTGTAGAAGAAGAGCTTCTAGAGTGAAACAAATATATATATTTTTCTGTGTGATAGACGTTGGAATAAATATTTCAAGAAGCGAAAACACCAAATAATTTGACTTCATTTTCTGCCAAAACATTTCAGAACTGGTCAACTTGGTGTGAATTTTGCTGCTTGAATCTGGCACTGTGTGTGCAGTGGCCAATGTGTGTTTGGGGGCTATAATATAATGTGCAGAGAATGGAAGAATCTGTTGGGAACCTCAAACTATATCACAAATCTTATCTAGATGGAACTAAATGATCTAACCCGACGCAGCAGAAAATGCAGGGTTACCACCTCGGGATGTGTGATGAAATTTCTCATCGTGGCATCTCGTTTTGTGCCGGTGGAGGGTAAATAAGAAGAAATTGTTGTGTTTTCTGTATTTTATTCCTTACTTTGTGTTCTGCACCGTTTTTAAGATCATAGACCCTACCCAATATAGAAAATAATAACCTATATTTAGGTTTTGGTTGCATTTGTGCGGCCTCTCCCTCATCAAAACGGTGTGGCTCAATTTTCTCTCCAAGCTGTTGTAGTCCCAAAGGAAGATTGATGGGCTCTGAAATTCCCTTCTGGGGGAGCAGCAACGTGAGCTTGGCACAATCTGCTTCTCAACTGGGGGGAAAAGCTCCACAGCAAAGCTTTATTTGATGAGAGATCCAGCAGGATGATACTGTGGATCGTTTCAATACTTTGGATTTTGTAATGCTAATGAGCCTCCTCTCAATCCTTGGTTTTCTGTGGTGGGAGAGCTGTAAATTAAGGGAAGCAGATATTAGAATTACAAGGGCAATCATGCTTCATAATCACCAGCCAGCAGAGGGGTTTATTTCAGCAGTGAACAGGGAATATTCAGGACAGTGGCATTTAAGTTTTGGGTTTTTTTGCTTTATTACACCCAAATTAACCAATTATAGGCACATGATCAAGTGAAAGTCCTACGGGGGCACATCAGCTGCATCCCAGATGATGAATTCACAGCTCAGGGTAGGATTCTTAAGGATATTTAAGTTCACTCCATCTAAAAACACTTGGAACTGGGAACCTACTATGGATTTTTTTTTTGATGCCTTCGCTTTGCATGATTTTTTTATATACTTGAGTAAAACCCAATTTTATGCAAGTCCACATGCTCTCAGCACAACCAAGACTTCTAGGGAAGGAAATATGGCACTTTAAATCAGAATTCACATCTGTTGATGGAACTCTTTTGTCAGGAGTGGGGCGGGGGGTTGTTGGATTTTGGCTCTTTTATCCCCTGCTCAGCTTGGAGTGAGTGCAGATGGGGAGAAGTGTGGTTATTTCTGATAATGATGGTGTGGATCCTTCCCACATGACACAACTGAAGAGCACAGAGAGGCTGAATAATGAGCCAGAGAAGGGAGGAAGGGCAGCCTCATGCAGACTTTGTTCTCCCTGCCTTTAGGAGCCAGTTGCAATATCTGATTTTATTTTATCTTGTATGACTTCAAAACTAGTTTGAGTGGTGCATTTTTATTTTTATTTCTTCTTTTAGTTGAGTCGTGTTCTTGAAGCGCTCCGATATTCTTTTTTTCCCCCCTTCATTTATTTTTCTGGAATTGGTTCAAAAGACATTTGGAGAAGTTAATGAGACAATTTGCAATTTATCTTGGTGCTTTTCTCCTTTCTTTTGGGGGTGATCCAAAGCCATTTGAAGGCAGTAGAATGGCCTCGTTGGCTCTGAAGAACTCTGGGTGAGGCCCTGGATGAAAATTGTTGTTAGTCTACTGACAATTAGGTGATATCTCCATATGTGAAATGATAAAATACACCTATAAAAGTTATGGCTTTGAATGTTTTAGTGTTGCTTTGCAGCTGAGTTTTCCAGCAGTTTGGCTGGCCTTGGATGGGAGTGGGACAGAGAAATGTTTGGTACAGGAACCACTTTAAAACCTGCTTGAAAATAATCAGAGGTTGCTAGAAGGATAAAAACAGGTCCTAAAAAAAATTAAAAAGAACAAAGGGGGATAAAATCCAGATTTATTATTCCAAAGGGGATGTTTGGCAAGGTTCCTTTTATGTCACTGAGAGTCATAAGGAAGCTGCATCCAGAGGCACAGGGGGAGTTATTCCTGCCTTGGGTGAGTTGTGTGACCTCTTAAGTCTCTCACAGCTCTATTTTGGGGGGTCTTGGTTGAGTTTGTTGACTTTTTTTCCCCCTTTAATGGCACATTAAATATACATCAACACATTGTGATGCTGGAGGAGAACGGTACCTGTGAAAGTGAGGGAAGAAACTGAGATAAAAGGAGCAGAGAAAGGAGAATTGAAATGGCTCTCACTAGTAAACAAGGCTCAATGTCACCCCTGGTATTTGCTGCCTGCTGAAGGTGAGGAGGGAATTGTGTTTGTAGCTGTGTCAATATTAGCACTTGAAAAATTGAAGATAAAACAAAGCTGACCTGTGGGTATTTCCCTTGGGCTCATTAGCTGTGCTGAGAAGGAGCTTTGGGAAGGGTTCACCCCTGGGGGTTTCCCTGGCAGGCAGCAAAGTTCCCACTGGGGCTGAACCTGCTCATTCCCGACACTCCCGGATCGGCCTCGTTGCACGAGATGTGGACACAGGGGCACATGATTGATCTGGGAACTGCTCCAGATCCATCTTTTAAACCATAAGCTCCACCTACTGCACCAGGTGTGTTCCTCTGTCCCCAGAGCAGCAGGAGCTGCAGGGAGGCTCTGCTTGGAGCTGTGCTTGGGGGACAAGGCTGGGCTGTGAAGCTATTGCAGCACTCGGCCTTGGCCAATGTGTTGCCTCCACCACCCTTCGATGAGCAATGTCTGGATGATGCCTGGATACTTCCTCATGTGGGAATGTCCCTAAAGTGGTGCTGGCTTATTTTCTTATTTGCTCAAAGCTGAAGTGGTCACAGTTGCAATTTTAACTTTTGTCTCATTAGTAATTTGCTATTATTGGTTTAACCAACAAAGTAATGGGGCTCTTATGTCTCCACTTCAGTTGGAGAATCCCAGAGTGATTTGGGTTGGATGGGACCTTAAAGCCCATCTCATTCCACCTCCTGCCATGGCCAGGGACACCTTCTACTATCCTAGGTTGCTCAGAGCCCCACCCAAACCTGGCATTGGGTCTCTTTCAATTCACTGTGACCGTCTCACTTTTAATTTTGGGGTGAATCCATGGGAGTTTGGTTATCGTTCATTTAATAATGTTCCAGCGTGAGGTGAAGGCAAGTGTTACCTGAGATCCCCACCCTGGAACACACCATAAATACTCTTCTCTGCCATTGTGTGCCGAGGAAGAAGTTCTGTATTTCTCAGCAGAGCTGTGCAGCCAACTCAGCCTCCCAGTGCAAACCTTACGTTTCTCAGAAACACAAGGAAATTACTCTCCTGATGTATTTCCTTTTTTCCCAAAGTAACATCCAGTTGCTGACTAATATCTGGCTCTGGTTCAGATTGCTTTGGTGGGAAGCCTGAATTCTTTATGGCACCTTGTGGGGATGGCTAATAACTTTATCAGATAATTACAGTGCTGGAAACAATGTGTGATGTGTGTTCTGTCGTGGGGATTTGAGATGCACCCTCTCTCACAGGGCTCTTAGTATTAATATCTTTTCTTCTCTCATCCATTTCAAATAGCAAAGGATGAGCTGGAACAGATGGTTACTCCTTGTCCCTTTTGTCCTAGTCCAAATCCCAGACCTGCTTGTTGTCCCCTGTCACTCTGAGGGAAGCTCTGTGCTACCTGCTCTAGCTGGCTCTTCTCCAGCACGTGCTTCGGGAAGGTCATTCGGGCTTTTTCCAAGGACATTTTCGAGAATGAGGGACTCTCTGCTCCTCCAAGGGAGGAATTCAGAGGGGGGCACGGCACACCTGTGCCCAGGGAAGGCTTTGGTGTCACCTCCACCCTCGGTGCTGCCTTGGGATGGTGGGATGAAAGGTCCTTTTTGTCTTCCCATCCACAAATCTGCTGGGAAGGTTTGGGAACTCGGGCTTAGGATATGGAGCGCAGGGTTCATGAGCAGCCTCGGGGACAGTGTCTCATCCCTGGCTGGCTGAGGGAAGGCTGAGTCACAGCTTCTAAATATGAAGGCAGTTAATATTAACAACGAGCAGGGTCAGGAGCAGCAGGGGAGAAAATGAGTCGGAGGAGATGTTGTCTCTTAACCCCTTAGGGCTGGGAACATAACTCACTGTGAGATTAACTAGTCTTTATCAGAGTGCCTTGAAACCTGACCTTTAATTAGATGTTCAGCTGAATTTTAACCTTCTGCTGTAGAAGCCCCTGAGGGCTGGACAAGTTTCCTTACAGAAAGATGGAAGAAGTGAACAAGGACCTTTCACTATCCCCTAAAACCACTACTTGCCCCACGTGACTGAGCCAATTATGAAGGTTTTATCCCCTAAACCCAAGCTTGTAAGGCTGGTTCTCGTGTGCCATGTTACACGTCCTGTTCCTTTTTTTGGCCAGATCAAACATATCTCAGAACAGAAAACGGTGCTAATAGTGTGTGTGTGCACTTAGAAATATCAACTAATACATTTGCAGAGCCAGAAGATCGAGTAAAACTTGGATGAGTTCGATATAAAATTCTCTTCCATCATCAAAGTAGCAACATCAAGCCATGACCTCTCTGTGTTCAGACACGCTGCGAGTCAGAAGCAGAATTTAAATGTGACTGGCCCTCTTGTTAGCTTTAAAAAATACTTAAAAAAATGTAAAAAAATTTACTTTTACCAACTTTCCAAGTTTTACTCAAAGCTGAATCATTGAAACACTTAGAGAGGAATTGCCTTTCAGTGCAAGTCCCTCAGTGCCGTCATCAACCTCCTGAAACTCCACGAAGACATTTCTTTTCCAAAGCAATATTCCAACTTTTATCCAGAGATAATCAGAACATCTCCAAGGAGTTGCTGTTGAGCCACTGGGAGATCTGAGTTTAAAACTAGAAACTGCTTTTAGTGACGGTGAACGGGTGGCAACTCAGTCTGAACTTGGCAGACTCTCCAAGGACATCGTGTTTCTTTGCTGGGATTTCCAAGTGTCTGGGGACACTTTTTGGGAGTTGCAAGTGTCACTTGTTTCTAAACCTGCACTTGAATGTGTTCCTTGATGTGGAAATGAGCCACAAACTGTCCCATCAGTCTGTCTGAACGTTTAACATCACGGGCTACTCAGACCAGGGTCTTTTATAGAGCGCAGAATAAAAGGTCCTCATAATTTATTTGAGTGAAGTCAGGCTGTATTACTTAAGTAAAACCCAAACTTTAAAATTAGGTTTTATAAAAAATTCCAATATATTTGTGCTTTCCGTAAGTTGCTTAAGGAATTCAAATGAGTTGTTTTATTGCAGTAGAAGTAAAGGCTGTGCAATGATTTTAATGCAAAATAAATATTCTTAAGCCATTTGGACTTGAAGTTGGGAAATCAAGTGTTCTTGTGATATCGTTTTCGTAGGCTTGGATCTTTCCTGCTGATTAATCACATTTATATATATATATATACCCTAAAAATATATAAATTTCTAAATGTATATTAAAAAATGTCTCTTTGTTCTTTCAGTCAATCCCAGCAGCTACATAATGATTTAATTTTATTTTTTAGCAATCCAACTAGTTTCTAAGAGTTCATTTCTCCTTTGAAAATATCCTGAGGCGTTCACTACGTGGTTTAAGAAGTCCTGCTCTCCTACAAGCTCCTCAGAAAAGAACGTGGCCCACCCATCCTTCCTGTGTGAAGCACTTGAAGGTGAGGATTTTTCTCTCTCTGAGGAATATCTCTGCCTATATCTCTATTCTACCCCCAAATGTTTTGTGAAGTATATTTATAAAACCGAGGAGATAAATCAAATTTAGAATAGCAGTGACTGGTATGACCTTTCCATTTGAAAAAATGAAGGGAGGGGGGGTGGAAATGGTTGAACTTCTAGTCTTCATTTTTTAAAAGCCTTGAGTTATTTTCCTTGGCGAAGGACAAATTTGAAGTCGCACACCATCAAATATTGAATATATTTGCTGCTTATGTAAAAGAGTACTTTAGCCTAGTGAGATGGAGGAGATTAAAGCAAGCTGGCTGCATCCCTAAATTCAATTGTTTTCCTGGGAGATGCCATGGAGCTTGGCAAGAGATTGACACCGTGTCAAATCTGCTTCTTTAAAATTGCACTCAAACGAGCTTGCCCTCTAAACGCGTCCCCGAAAAGCGCAGCGGCCTGATGAAATTAGGGAATTAAATTTCTGAGAAAGTATTATCCCCGCACAAGGAAGCCCTTGCAGACTGGATCGTTGGTTTGAACATTAAATTAAGGCACGTCCCATCCCAGGAGGTCCGAGGGGAGCTGAGAGGGGTTGGGGGTGTGTCCTCGTCTCCCTCTGGAGGGAGGGAAATGGGCTTTGCCTGTTCGGCACCTGCTTCCATCACCGGATCCTTGGGGACAGGTGGCTCAGGAATAAATGGATAAATCAGGGAGGATGTTGGTCACTCAGGGACAATCAGACTCGTGCCATAGGGGTGGAAACACACAGGATGGGAAGGTGAGGGCTGAGGGCTCGGGGCAGTCTCTGCCCGACGTTAACAGGAGGTTTTTGATGCTGCCTTTGAACAAATGCAGCCAACAGCCAAAATCTCCTTCTGAGCACAGCACAGCCTTGTTTTATTGTCAGTCCTTATCAGCCTGGACAGTGCCAAGAGATGTGCTGGGTGTGTGTTTATCAGATCAAGATTAAACTCCTCAGTTCTCTTATCAGCTCCAACTCAAGCCACCAAGAGCTCCATCCTCAGCCCACCTGGCAGGGCAAGCCCAGTGCTACAATTCCATACATAAACTGGGATTAGAGATGGTGATAAAATGCTACAACTCCTTGAAAATGCTCTTTTTTTTCCTTGTGATCTCCTAATGTGGAGGAGACCATATGAAAATCTTAATTTAAGCAATAAAGAAAATTGGGATTCCTTAAAGCTTTAGGAGTAGAAAGGAACCATTTTCTCTTCCTTGCCATGGGCATCGCTCTTTGCTGGTTTGGTGATTAAACTTTCCAAATCTTAGTAAGTGTACAAAAATGTACATTTTAGGTAAGTTCTGTTTGCAATCAGGGCTGAGGGTTCCTAATTTTAGGTGTTGGTGTTTGTGTGCGAGTGATTTCTAAGGGTAATAACAGACAAATCAAAGCATCTTGCAGAAGATGTTTGGACTCATGAAAGAGATAAAAAAAAATATTTTTATCCATTTCCCCTCTCATTAGTATCTTGGCGAAAGAGTTTTTGGGTTTTCAAGGCAGAGAAATATCGGAAGATCATAATTTGATTTAATTTTTCCACACAAGAGATCTGTCCTGTCTCAGCAGCTTGTTTGGGATGCAGTTTGTTTTACTCACCCCAAAATACCTGGTAGCTGGTGAGCATAAACCAGTCCCGTACTCTTAAGAACTATATCTAAAGGACATTTTTAAGGAGAATTTCTCTCCTGAAAATGCTGCCCATTAGCTTTAGGATCAGGGAACGAGTGACAAACCTGGAGAATGTTGTGTCTGAGGCAGATCTGGCTGTGCTTTAAAGAATGCAAACAGGCAGTAATTCAAATTAGCAACAAAAAGTAGAACTGGCTTGATGTGCAGCTGTCAGTGAAATCCAAATGGTGCATTTTGACAGTGTTTTTATCAACTTCATGGAAAACCAACTTGATTTTTTTTTTTTGTGGTTGACCATCACCAGCTCAGAGAAATGAGATATTGGTGGTCTAAAAGACACAGACAACTGAAAAGACTTTTTTTATTGATGAAATCCAACTTTTCTGTTTTTGAACTTCGAGGAACTGCTTTTCTTGGTCAATGTAAATTATTGAGGTCAAAGACACTGTGCTGGAGGGATGAATTTCCTCCCTGATGTGGGAGAACATTGGCAGCTGCAGAACTTTGTCCAAGGAGCCTTAAATTAATTCAGGTTTTCAGAGCTCTGGGCTGTTCAAAGGGGACTTTAGGCTCTGGTTGAATCCTCTGGAGGTGATGTTGGAGGCAGATGCTGCCAAAAATCAACCATGGCGCCCAAAATTCTGTCACAGAGAGGTTCCTCAGGTCTCCCCAGAATTTCTATTTTGTTTAGTTTTTTGCAAAATACTCTGCAAAGCAGGGAAAAAAGTGGATTTCAGGCAGCAGCTGCCTGGAGTCTGAATGTCCTCCCCAAACACACTCACTGAGCAGGTTTGGTGCTCCCTCAGCCCTCACAACTCCCTCAGACATATAATGAGAGTCGGGTTGAGAAAAACCTGCTCTTAAATGCTCTAAAATGGCTTTTATTTCACCCATTAAAATGAAAAATCTCCTGTAGCAGCAGCACGTACGAACCTGTTTGCAAGTTTTTGTTTCCAACTTTCCTTTAAGTGAACACCAGGAACCCCCCCACCACCTTCTGAAGGAAAATATTTGACATTTTCAACAGAGCAAGAACTGAAAAACCCTTTTGGTTTAAAATAGATGATGATTATTATTATGATTCAGACTTGAACTTCTGTTACACCAACTCCCCCTGTTCATATTTTAACCATTTAAATAATGTGGAAAAATGGTGGTTCAAGTGACTACCAGGAAAAAAATATACCCTGAAGACCCAGTGGTACTTAATTCCATATTAACTGATGCTTCTTAGCATGAAAAGTGAGTTCTCTCTTAGCAAAATGTCTTTTCTGTTCTGCTGGGCAATTTAAAATTAAAGGTTGACAGGCCACGCTAATGAAATAAAGCAATAAATATTTTCTGACAGGTGCAAAATACAGGACTTGTTGGATAAGATTGTATTTCTGGAAAATTTTGCTTGGTAAATCTAATTTGTGTCAGCTCAATATTGGCTTGAACATCTAATTCTAATTTATTGAAAGCACCGGCAAAACCCATCACCATTTGTTCAGCACAAAGCAGTCAATCCATAAGGATGAACTTCATCAAATTTGATTTTCTGAGGGGGGAAAAATAAAAGGACAAAGTAAAGAAAGCAGCCAAACCCTTTGTGTCACTTCTCCCCCTGAACAAAGGGTGAAGCAAAGGGTGTTTGAGAGCCTTGGGCTGATATTGGGCGACACATTGATCCTTCCAACAGAACCCATGGGAGGAGGAGCTGGGGAGAGGTTGTCCAACTTCTTATGGATTTGTCATGTGGAATATTGGAGTTTTACCCCCAAAACCTGGAGCAGCTGCTCTATCATCCCTCTTTTTACCAATATGGGTGAAATAAAATCTGGATCTGAGGAGCAATTTTTCCTAAACTGGAAATCCACCCCAAATTTACCTCTAGCTGCCCCCATGATTTTCTATGAAGGGCTCTCCCCATTGGGGAGATTCCTGGAATATCAGGAATGTGGAAACTCTAAACTCCATTTGGTTATGAAACAATCCTTCTGCTCTTACGGCTTTGGGGTGTTGGTTCTATTTCCTTTTGGTTACTTTTACTGTTGGTTTGTTGATTCTATTTACTTTTTTGGAACAATTTTTGGTTTATTTTTCCCCCTAAAGTGTAAAGGGAATATTTCTCAATGTTACTTGTTGAAAGCTCAACCAACCCCATAAAAAGTCTCGACCCCCCCCCCCCCCAAAAAACCAAAACACAAACACANCCAAAAAAAAACCAAACACCAAACCAAACCCCTAGAAAAATCCTTATGGCATATTTTTAGTCAATTATTTTTCTGATTCTTTCTTTCTTCAGCTCCCAAGTTTTATGTGAGCTTCAGCTTTATCCATTTTGCACTCCAGCAGGCTTTGCAAATAAATACTGCTGGTTAAGAAGAGTCCCTGATCTATTTTGAGGCCCAGCTTGTGGTGCTGTGTCTGTCTGGATCACATTGATCTCTGTGGAATTAGAAGCTCATTCCTTGTAAGCTGCTCATTTGTACCCTTTAAACACCCGGTTCTAAAGCAGCTAAACTCGAGCAGGTAGAAAAATCAAAACTGGCTGCATTTCTCAAGCTTGTAGGAGGGCCCTTCAGAGGGACCTTGACAGACTGGAGGAATGGGCAGACTCCAATAATATGAGATTTAACAAGACTAAGTGCCGGGTTCTTCACTTTGGACATAACAACCCCATGCATCGCTATCAACTGGGGGATGAGTGGCTGGAGAGTGGTGAAATGGAGAGGGATTTAGAGGTAATGATTGACAGGACACTTAATCTGAGCCAGCAGTGTGTCCAGGGGGCTCAGAGGGCCAATGGCATCCTGGCCTGGATCAGGGACAGTGTGGGCAGTGGGACTGGGGAAGTTATCCTTCCTGGTCAGACACACCTTGAGTGCTGTGTCCAGTTCTGGGCTCCCCAGTTTCAGAAGGATGTTGAGCTGCTGGAGAGGGTCCAGAGAAGGGTGACAAGGATGGTGAAAGGACTGGAGGACAAGCCCTATGGGGAGTGACTGCGGGGACTGGCGTTGTTCAGCCTGGAGAAGAGGAGGCTCAGAGGTGACCTCAGTGCTGGTTACAACTCCCTGAGGGGAGGTTGCAGTCGGGTGGGTGTGAATCTCTTCTCTCAGGCTGACGACACCAGAACAAGAGGACATGGCCTTAAGCTGCGCCAGGGGAGGTTTAGGCTGTAATTTTCTGAAGATATATTTTCTTTTTTTTGTTGTTATTTTTTTAATATGGTGCTGATAATTTAGAATTATTTGATGATTAATTGAAGAATGAAGTAGAACTTGTAACCCTCTTTCAGAAGCTGATGAAACACAGGAACTCTGAGGACCAGAAACATTTGAGTTTCGTGGTTTGATCTGTGCCACCTACTCACGAAAATCTATGAAAACCCGTCACAGATTTGCCTTGCAAACCTTTCTCCGGAGGTTGAAGATTCCTTGGGAGGGGAAGACAATAAAAATCCAAATATTTGGTGGCCCTGAATTGCGATGTTCCATCACAAGGTGGCAGTTCTGCCTCACAAGTAACTTTTTTACTCTTGTTTTTAGTCCAGCTCCCAAAAATCCCAGTTTGTGTCTCCTCAATCCACCTTTTTTTCCCCTTGTGGATAAATATTCTTTACACTCCAAAAGGACCATTAATGCAGCGACAAGTTTTAGCTCTAATTCAATAAAAATACCCAGTAAGACTAAAAATAGAAGTGAGGTTGTAAAGCTTCATTTTCTTTTCACATGATGAACTTTGATTCAAATGATTTAGGGCAGTGAGTGACTGAAGCTGCTCCTGTTGATGTTTTTAAATGTTGCTTGTGGATGAAATATCCATTTATCTTATCTGAATTTTATTATTTCTTATATCATCTTTATTCAGAACGTCCCTGACAGTCCTTGTGGGAGAGATTTGCTGGTGTCAGGTTGGGGTGTTCAAATAATTGTATTTTATTGGCTGTAAATTTGCAACAGGATCTGAGTTCAGGTACAGAATAACTTCTGGAATGAGCTTTCCCACTTGCCTCGACTTTTCCAGGACTCAGGAACAGGAATAACCAGCTCTTCCTGCCTGAGCTGCCCTGGGATGTGTCTGTTCCTCTTCCCAATCCCTCAGGAGCTGAAAATCTCATGATCGTTTTGTGTTTCCTTTTGTTTTTATTTTCCTCATCTTGGAATTAATTAGTTTCTAGCACAAATCAGTTTGCCATGGCTCTTTGGAATAGCTTTTCTCTTGGAATTGTCCTCTAGGATTGATCTTTGAGTGCAAGAGTCAAACTCAACAAATGTTTCTTAGTGATGCCCAAGGTTTCCCGTGTCCCTCACTTGGAGGCAGAGAGAGCTGGAGGAGCAGGAAGTTCTTCATGTTATTTCTTTTCTCCCCCATCCCAAAATTGGCTTTTGACTGGAAAAATGGTATATAAAATTCAACAAGAATTATTTCCACATTAATTTCCTAAAATAATTTAGTCATTCCTTGTTTTGTCCGTGAATTCCTTTTTCTTTTATTCATTTTGACTCCAGGTCGAATTGGGATTTCCACTTTCCTGAACCCTTTGCTCCAGGCGGAGTCAGGAAATGATCCCACCGGTTCCAGGTGGGATCCCCAGTGAGGATTTGTCCTTCCAAGCTGGGATGCCCAGTAAGGAGCTGACCTTCCAAGCTGGGATGCCCAGTAAGGAGCTGACCTTCCAAGCTGGGATGCCCAGTAAGGAGCTGACCTTCCAAGCTGGGATGGCCCAGTAAGGAGCTGACCTTCCAAGCTGGGATGGCCCAGTAAGGAGCTGACCTCCTTTGTGTGGAATAAAAGCTTCACCCCCCCTGTTTTTCATGTCCTCAGGTTGTTTTGGCTCTGTACCCCCTAGACCCAACTGGGAGACACTGGTGGTACTGGTGCCCTTGTGCAACATCAGAGCCCTGATTTAACACAGATATAAAATCAGATTTGTGGCTTTTCCTACCTCTGAGGGGGAGGGAAATTGGGATTTCTGCTTTCTCATGCACCTCCTTTCTTTGCTAAATCAAAGGAATTGACGTTTAAATTGGTTTAGGGCTTGGTTAAGTTCAGTTTTACCAGGTGATGTCAAGATAAACATTTGATTAAATCCTGAAGAACGAAGGATCCAGACAGCAAAAGTGAACTGTTGGTTTGTTTTCCTGGAGAATTTCCATGGATTAATTCCCTTCTCTGTCTAAAATCTTGTCCTAAAGTGGATCTGGACCGAAAACTGAGATATTTTACGCAATTTAAAGGATATCTGCTTGAAGAATGTCTTTAATATCCTTTTGTCTTTTTGAAAATTGGCATAAAGTTTCAGTGCTTTGATGAGTTGGGGTGGTTGGTTTGATTGGGACATTGTGTTTATTTGGTTTTTTTTGTTTGTTTGTTTTATTCCCATGGGTTTTGTTGCTTGTTTTTTGTGGGTTTTTTGTTTGTTTTTTCATGGGTTTTTTAGTTGAGTCGATTTTGATTTTGTTTGTTTTGTTTTTCCTTTCATTTGCAACTTTTATTATCCTTATTCTACAATATTTGAGTAACTGGTGTGTGTGTTTTTTTATCCCTGCCCCAGTATTTGAATAACTACTGCGAGTTCATGATTTATTTATGTAATTAATACAGGATATAGGATAGAAATATGGGATAGAAAGCTGCAAATTGGGAGAACAACAGCAGAATTCTTGTCATTGCTCTTTTTTTCCCTTGAAAATGTCAATAAATCTGAAATGTGATTCCCCTTTCTCTGTTTTCAGACCCTCACGAGTTTGTGAAACTTCGGGGAAACATTAACTGACCTTATTTATGCACAAAACTGGGCAGATTTTGTCACCGAATTTCCATGGATTTTTAGATTATTTGGCTTTATTAGGTTTGATTGTTTGTTTGTTCTCAACACAGAATTGGATAAAGTTTTATTTATTTCCTCCAAAACTTCTTGCTGCAATGGAAACATTGCACCCAAATTTCTTTCCACCTTTACTGTTACTTCCTTTGTTTTAAAGTCGTGAGTCTGAAGAAATAAGCAGCAAAAGGTTCTTGGTTATCCTGATATCCCATTAAATTATCAAGGGGGTTTATTTCCTGATTTATGTGTTGCCTGGGAAACTTCGTAGTCTGGTTTCTTTTGAACAGTTCACTTGAAATATGTATAAAAATCGGACATTATAATCACCATAATAATAATTCATTAGTGATAATTCCAATAATAATGTTGCAATAATAATTATAAAATATCAATGAAATAATCACGATAATATTTTTCATGTCTTTTTGCAAAGGAAATGTCACGTGTGGTCCACCTCCTAAGTCCAACATATGTTTTGCTCCATGTTTTCCAAGGCTGATTGTCAGTCTAGAGACACGTGGAACAAAAAGTTGGGAAGAAATATAAATGTGCCATATGGTTTCAGACGTTGTGGAGACATTTGTGAGTTTGAAATCCTCGATGTTTTATGTTTGGCTTCCAGCATATGGTGGTTGGGAGGAGCCTGGAGAACTCCTGCCATAAAAGTAAATCCAGGTTAATGCCAAATATATTCCCCATATGTTTATTCCCCACATCATCACACGAGGATTAGTTTGAAGGGATATAAACATGCAGAGAAGTAGCAGCATCTACATTTTTTTTTTGCCTGTGGAAAACTGCTCATTAAATCCTTGAGGAGGAATAAATGCTTGCGGTCCTCTCATGGAACGGTTTGGGTTGGAAGGGATTTTATGGATCACTCAGTTCCACCCCTGCCATGGACAGGGACACCTCCCACTGTCCCAGGCTGATCCAACCTGGCCTTGGACACTTCCAGGGATCCAGGGGCAGCCACAGCTTCTCTGGGCACCCTGTGCCAGAGCCTGCCCACCCTCCCAGCCAGGAATTCCTCCCAATATCCCATCTAACCCTGCTCTCTGTCGGTGGGTATCCATTCACTCCATCCCTTGGAATAGTCTCTCTCCATCTTTCTCGTAGCTCCCTTCAGGCCACTCCCCAAAACCTTCTCCAGGCTGAGCATTCCCAATTTTCCCGACCTTACCCCGCAGCAGAGCTGCTCCATCCCTCTGATCACTTGTGTCCCTTTTCACAGGTTGGAAGGGACCCACAGGATCATCGAGTCCAACTCCCAAGTGAACCCCCACCCAGGGCTCAGCCCCACAACCCTGGAACCACGGGCACCACGCTCCATCCAGCCAAGCCTCCCACCATCCACCCTATGGCACTGAGCTCCTCATCCAGTCTGACCTTAAACACCTCCAGGGATGGCGACTGCACCACCTCCCTGGGCAGCCCATTCCACTGAGGGATCACTCTCTCTGGGAAAAAACTCTTCCTGACATCCAGCCTAAACCTCCCCTGGCGCAGCTTAAGGCCATGTCCTCTTGTTCTGGTGTCGTCAGCCTGAGAGAAGAGATTCACATCTTTTCCCTCCATAATCTCCACAATAAACTACAACAACATAAGGATAATATTCCCCCCATTGCAGAGCTGATAAATTCTGTTTTCCAGTTTTGCCCAAGTGGAAGTCGCCTTGGAAAATGAGTATTTTGAGGCCTGGTGTGAGGTAAACGCTGTCAGTGCACATTAACAGCCTGGGTTGTTTGATGGAATTATCTTTGTTTGTAACATTCTCAGCTCATAAAAATAATTTCAGCACTGATAATATTTATATTGGAGCTAAACATCCTGGCAAAGTGCTCCAACTAAATTGATTTTATTAATAATGTAATAGATCACTAATGGCAATTGTGCTTGAGAGGAACACGGCCACACTGTAAATGAGCTCTCCTTCCATCTCCCTGATGCTGTTGCCATTTATAAAATTGCTTGTTTTATTACGAGGAATAACAAGTAAATATGTGATGGGAACACACAGAGGCACCTTGTGAGGAGTTTTACAGAGGAACAATGTGCTGACACTGAGTTGTGCCGCAATTCCCTGGGTTTTTTC
Organism: Pitta sordida; assembly: GCA_013390025.1. NCBI lineage: Eukaryota > Metazoa > Chordata > Aves > Passeriformes > Pittidae > Pitta > Pitta sordida. Next base: position 122,337 of record WEKX01026499.1, read on the forward strand.
CCCCCCAGATACAGCTGATGGTTCTTTGTGGTGAAGAGAAGTTGGTTTTTCTCAGCAGTTTTTAACCTGATCATCTCTTCATACTGGGATCTTATGTCTATTATTTAATTAGACTGAATGCTGTCTCTTCAGGTAGAATCCAGGGTATCAGTTACGGCAGCGCTGGAGGTGAGGAGTAAAAAAATTAGTTTTATTACCTCCTGTGACCTTCCTACCTCTGTGGCTGCTGCTGTACCTCATATTTGCAAAAAAAGACCCCAAATAATAGAAAAAAACAACTCCTCAAAAACCTCAAAGAACCCTCCAAAACATCAGCTTGTGAGGGGAAAAAAACGCCACAAATATTTGGTGTTAACAATCCTAACGATCGCACTTTAACTTGTTATTTTTTAGCCAGTAAAAGTAGTTTGCAAGGCAGGAAACAATCTTGTAAAAATGGTTGACTTTGAGTTCCTGGTAACTCTTTTTCATGGGAAAAAGGTATCACTTTAAAAGAACTGAAGTAATTGGTAAAACTAAGTAGCTAAACCGCTTATTATGAACGGATTGCATGTGTAGAAAGTACAGTTAGTTAAAATCTTGTGATGTTATTGGTGATTTAAATTGGTGCTTGGTGGATTAAAATAGTCCTGGTTTATAATCCAAGAGCAGGAAAAACTGGAGAAGGAAGAACTTTGTACTGGTGTGAATTGATTTCTGAAGAACCCTAAAGCAGGGAAAGCTGAGGAAGAGAAAATAGAAGAAAATCCAGATACATTAAAATATATTTTATACATCTTATCTATAAATTTTAATATATAGAAGTGTCCATTCACATGAACCTTGGCTGGGGGTTAGATTTTGTTCCTCCTGCTGAGTGAAACAAGAGGATGCAGCCACAACTTCTTGTTGTTTTCTTGTTCCTTTGAACAAGTGATTTTTGTAGCTACTTGAACAGGAGTTTTGGAGGATAAGGGGGTTGCTTGGCAACTCAACTGAAATATTTGCACTGCTACCTGCCTTGTGGTCTCCCTGCTTCCCAGGGAGAGCAGAGATCCCTGGTTTTACTTCTTGTTTTGTCGTTCCCAGGACCCTGAGGACCAGGAGGACTCGTGGTGGACGTGTGCAACTGCTCACCCTAATCACTCTCCCTTCTCAGAGGTTTGGAAAACTAAATTTATGAAATATTCAGCTGTTAGAAATGAAGCTGAACTCTGTGTAGGGCTTCTGGAATCACAGGATGGTTTGGGTTGGAAAGAATCTTTCAATTCATCTCGTTCCAACCCACTGCAGTGGGCAGAGAAACCTTCCACTAGACCAGGTCACCTAAATCTTTTTCTGAGTGGAATTTAAGACCAGGCTGGAAGAAGATGTAGAGCTAAATATCACTTTTAAAGTGATCCTGATCCACAAGACTCTTTTATCTATTATTAAAAACTTTTATTATCTATTTTATCTATTATAATTATTTATCTATAATTAAGAAATTTAAGAAGAGGGTTCAAGAAGGTCTGAATATCTTTTTTCTTAGATGATCAACATGAATAATCAAGTGATAACATAAAAACCCAGTCCAATAGAATGAAGCCACCAAGATATTATTCCTGGGATAGTTTTTAGAAGCATCTCTGTTGTTTTAGTTCTCTTTAACTGAGTCTTGAGGTGACAGTCGATCTTTTTATTAATGGCAACTCGAGCTAATCCGCTCAACGTTTTTTGGAATTTAGAAAAGGCAGAAAGTATTCCAAGATTAGTCATGCTACATGATATAATGTGCACACAAAGGCCTATGTTTTATTCATTGGTGATATGCAAAGTGTATTTCCAAATAGAAATGTTCTTCCAGTCCTCCTACACCGCCATGTCTAACAACAGTTGTCTTGAGAACACCTTTTTCTAAATAAAAAAACCCACAAACCTTTCATTTTTTGCTTTATGGGCATCCTTGGAATGCTTCCAAATGATTTATCCTGTACAGAAGTTAAAAATAAACTAAAATAGCAGGAAAAATAAGAGCTTTGCTGGAAATGACAAAGGTTTTTTTTTTTAAACTCTATTTGCTCCTGTTTATAAATCTGAAAGATTTTGGGAAAGAAATATGACAAAAACTTTCCTGATATGAACAATGTTAAAAGCTTTTAAGGGACACAAAACACAGGAGGCTTGGAGGGGTGGATTTTTAGGATTCTCCAAGACTTGCCCATGTTAATTTTAAGTTATATTTAAGTTGTATTTTAAGAGGAAAAAGATTCTGGTTTTTATTTCCAGGTAATAGTTTGTAAATCCTACTTGGAGAACTTCAATCCCGGGGGGTTTGATCAGCATGACCAGGCCAAGTGTGCAAGGAATGACTGAGGAACTGCTCTCCAGGATGAGGGAGCATTTGGAACACGTGGAAACTCTTCTGGTTTTATGTGGAAATTGCAGTTGTGCAGGAAAATCCTCCAACAATAATTGGAGCATAAAATGGTGCAGGCAAAGAGACCTTGGAGAACCATCTGACAGAGAACAGGGTTAGGTGGGACGTTGGGAAGGGATTCTTGGCTGCAAGAGTGGAGAGGCCCTGGCACAGGGTGCCCAGAGAAGCTGTGGTTGCCCGTTTAAAACCAGCCTGGATGTGGCAATGGGTGCCAGGGTTTTGTTGATGAGATGGTGTTGAGTCATAAGTTGGACTTGGTGATCTCAAAGGTCTTTTCCAACCTCGTTAATTCTGGGATTCTGAGACTTGAGGCCACCTGAGGTGATCCTTCCCCCTGTCACCTTCGTGCAGGTTTGTAGCCACTGGCTNGCTTCTGGAATCACAGGATGGTTTGGGTTGGAAAGAATATTTCAATTCATCTCGTTCCAACCCACTGCAGTGGGCAGAGAAACCTTCCACTAGACCAGGTCACCTAAATCTTTTTCTGAGTGGAATTTAAGACCAGGCTGGAAGAAGATGTAGAGCTAAATATCACTTTTAAAGTGATCCTGATCCACAAGACTCTTTTATCTATTATTAAAAACTTTTATTATCTATTTTATCTATTATAATTATTTATCTATAATTAAGAAATTTAAGAAGAGGGTTCAAGAAGGTCTGAATATCTTTTTTCTTAGATGATCAACATGAATAATCAAGTGATAACATAAAAACCCAGTCCAATAGAATGAAGCCACCAAGATATTATTCCTGGGATAGTTTTTAGAAGCATCTCTGTTGTTTTAGTTCTCTTTAACTGAGTCTTGAGGTGACAGTCGATCTTTTTATTAATGGCAACTCGAGCTAATCCGCTCAACGTTTTTTGGAATTTAGAAAAGGCAGAAAGTATTCCAAGATTAGTCATGCTACATGATATAATGTGCACACAAAGGCCTATGTTTTATTCATTGGTGATATGCAAAGTGTATTTCCAAATAGAAATGTTCTTCCAGTCCTCCTACACCGCCATGTCTAACAACAGTTGTCTTGAGAACACCTTTTTCTAAATAAAAAAACCCACAAACCTTTCATTTTTTGCTTTATGGGCATCCTTGGAATGCTTCCAAATGATTTATCCTGTACAGAAGTTAAAAATAAACTAAAATAGCAGGAAAAATAAAAGCTTTGCTGGAAATGACAAAGGTTTTTTTTTTAAACTCTATTTGCTCCTGTTTATAAATCTGAAAGATTTTGGGAAAGAAATATGACAAAAACTTTCCTGATATGAACAATGTTAAAAGCTTTTAAGGGACACAAAACACAGGAGGCTTGGAGGGGTGGATTTTTAGGATTCTCCAAGACTTGCCCATGTTAATTTTAAGTTATATTTAAGTTGTATTTTAAGAGGAAAAAGATTCTGGTTTTTATTTCCAGGTAATAGTTTGTAAATCCTACTTGGAGAACTTCAATCCCGGGGGGTTTGATCAGCATGACCAGGCCAAGTGTGCAAGGAATGACTGAGGAACTGCTCTCCAGGATGAGGGAGCATTTGGAACACGTGGAAACTCTTCTGGTTTTATGTGGAAATTGCAGTTGTGCAGGAAAATCCTCCAACAATAATTGGAGCATAAAATGGTGCAGGCAAAGAGACCTTGGAGAGCCCGTTTAAAACCAGCCTGGATGTGGCACTGGGTGCCCAGGTTTAGTTGACGAGATGGTGTTGGGTCATAAGTTGGACTTGGTGATCTCAAAGGTCTTTTCCAACCTCGTTAATTCTGGGATTCTGAGACTTGAGGCCACCTGAGGTGATCCTTCCCCCTGTCACCTTCGTGCAGGTTTGTAGCCACTGGCTGCAAATTAAGGGAAGCAACTGGAATGGAATTTTCAAATGTCAAGTACTTTGATCCTTGACCTCTCAAACTTCATCAGCTGTGAGAGAACTTGAACAGGGAAGAATATCTTCCCTCTCAAGAAGTCATTANACCATCTGACAGAGAACAGGGTTAGGTGGGACGTTGGGAAGGGATTCTTGGCTGCAAGAGTGGAGAGGCCCTGGCACAGGGTGCCCAGAGAAGCTGTGGTTGCCCGTTTAAAACCAGCCTGGATGTGGCAATGGGTGCCAGGGTTTTGTTGATGAGATGGTGTTGAGTCATAAGTTGGACTTGGTGATCTCAAAGGTCTTTTCCAACCTCGTTAATTCTGGGATTCTGAGACTTGAGGCCACCTGAGGTGATCCTTCCCCCTGTCACCTTTGTGTAGGTTTGTAGCCACCGGCTGCAAATTAAGGGAAGCAACTGGAATGGAATTTTCAAATGTCAAGTACTTTGATCCTTGACCTCTCAAACTTCATCAGCTGTGAGAGAACTTGAACAGGGAAGAATATCTTCCCTCTCAAGAAGTCATTAAGGTCTTTAGTATTGAATTTATACCCAAAGCCTTGATGCATATTTGCTGCCATGTGCGGCCTTAAGTGCATCAATCCAATTTTGGGGGAAAAAGCAATCAAATAAAGGCCAAAATGAGCAGTTTGCATAGAAATTCACTTTCAAATCATCCAGGGTGTACTTGAAAGGAAACATCCCATCATGTGGCACCTCAGCTTTGCCCTTAAGTTAGAAAAAGTACAATGAAAGTGTTATTTTCTTTTTCAACGTGGGCATTTCCATGTGGCAGGTTCAGTAATTAGGATTAGATTTGGGAGGTGAACTGATTGCTACCTCCTCCTTTATCCTGAGGGAAGGTTTGATCATCAGATCCCGAGGCTGACCTTGGTTTGGGCTCTACAAGGAATTTGGGTTGACCTTCACAATCTAGACAGAAAAAGATGAAAGCATGAGCTGAGCATCTGAGGAGGGAAAAAATAGCAAAAAACCACAGCGCCTATAAATTATACATGAGAAGCCTTGTATGCTGATGTTCTAATCTTCTGTCACCAGGCTCCTTGCATTAGCTGGGTGTGTAGGTGTTTTCTTAGGTGAATATTAACAGAGCCTTTAAAAATAACCCCTCCAATGAACAGTCTTGGAAGGCAGAAAATCTACTTTTGTTGTTGTTGTTGTTTTTTTTAACAAGCCAAACCCCTAAAATGATAAAGTATTGTAGTTTGTGTGAGTACCAGATTTATTGGTGAGCTGTGGTGTTTTTCCACTTGTTTGTTGGGGGTTTTTAATCATGTGAGAGGAGAAAATGTGCAAAATTCCAAATTTAAGAAGGAATGTGCTGTGCTCTCCGGGGAAGAGGATGAGCTGAAGGTGAAGCTTTGTCACAGGCAACGCTTGGCTCCTTCAGGTTCCCACTGTGACAGTGTCACCCTCACCTGGGGTTCCTTCCAGCACGCCTTGACATGATCTGAGAACAATTAATTAACTTCCAGTAATTAACTTGATGGATGGTTTCTATCCAACAACCCTCAGCTCTTGGAAATGCTGCCGAGACACCACGTGAGAATGGGAAAGTCAAATCTGACCCCGAGCAGCTCCAAAATTCCACAAATCCTGCTTTTCTTCCACTCCCCCCACTGGCCCAGGTTTTCTCAGCACGTGGTGATGTTGTTTTGTAGAGATGCACCTTCGGGGATCAGTTTTTACAGTTTGGATTGATTTGAAGAATCAGAAATTGACAAATTTAGTGTGTTAGGTAAGGGCANAGGGATCAGTTTTTAGTTTGGATGATGATTTAAAATGCACTTTTCTTCTTTTGTCAGGATCGCTGATCCTTGATATAAATGTTATTTATTGAGTGACAAGAAGTATCAGAGTGGAAAGTTTTCAGGTGGAGAAGGAAGATTCTCCGAGTCTTTCCACTAATATGATTTATTGTCAAAGAAAAGGAGTTTCTGAAGAACTTATCACAGAACAAACCATGTTAAAAGTTGTTCAATATTGAGCTGTTTTCTTGGTCTCAGGGTATAAAGTCTGATGGTCCATACAGTGATATGACAATGTGTTTTCTTGAAACGCTCATAATTTTTACACTGACAGGACGGTTGTTATTATTTTATCTCTATATTTTTATTTAATATTTTGCTTTTGTTGCTTCAATGTCTGAAAATCGTCTTTCTTGTCCTGAAACCTCCCACTCTTAAAACATTTTCAGAAGGCTTGATGTCTATAAAAGTTGGCAGACCAAGATTTCTTTCTTCTCTTTCCAATCCTCAGCTATTTTCTATATTTTATTAATTTTTAAATCTTTCTAATTCCCTTCTTCATGACTCCCATTGTTGCCTCTGTCAAACTGCATCCCCTTTTCTGTCCCTGCTGGGAATTTTATCTTGGCAGCACAAAACTGGGCAGATCCTTCTAATCTTCCACACACTTCCAGAGTTGATTTGATTTCCTGGTAGTTGTGGCACAGAGGTGCTGACTGGCACTGCAGAATGTGCCCGGTAATTAAATCAGGGCAGGGAAAACAGCGACAATAATGAAAAATTAGAAATTCCCCCAGGATGGGCCAGAGCTGCTGGTTCACCTGAGCTCACACAGGAGCTCTCAAAGTCTTGAAATGCGAATTAATCTGTACATATAACACCCAGAAATAAGAGGTTTTTCAACTTAAAACTGATTTTTTTTTACTTTTAAAGGGTGTTTCCATGTGTTTACTACGTTTTGCTGGTGTGTGATGTCACCAAGAGCTGAGTGTGACTTCTGTGTCTGGATGTGTTAATGCACACAAATAGAAATAATCATGGTTTAGATGGCTGGTAAGTCAGTTCAGACACGTAAAATCTTCTTTTTTCCCCCTTTAAACCTCCTCTGGACTCTAAAGCTGGTCTGCATTGCTAGAAAAATCTATGATAATTCACATTAAATTTAACTGTGGTGTTTCCATAGAGATGGTGTTTAACATAAAAATAGCTGAAACATTTTGACACTGATTCTGAGACTGTAGTTTGTAACATCTCTTTCAGGAGCCAATATTGAAGTGTGGAAATAAATCCTTCATTTCAACAGGAGAAATGAGATATGTGAATGTCATAAAATTCCTCTCCAATTTAAGGTAATTAAAGACAACTTCTCCAGAAAGTAGAATGTGTCACTGAGCTTGTTCCAGCAAGGATGAGTTAAAAGGAATGTTGTAACATAAATGAGTTTATAGGTCTGGAGGGCAGGGAAAGGGAAGAGAAAGTGTTAGTCAATAAAGACGTTTGAATTTTGTGTTCGAAGCAGAAACATTGATTTTGGTGAGTTTACTTCGTTGGCAACAACTGCAGGAAGACTTTCAGAACCACTTCAAGTATTTCTAGAGGTGAAACAAAATTATCCCCCTGAACAGTCGACTGAGCAGCTGATGTGAACACCGAGAATTTTTTGGGTTTCGTCCTAGAAAAGGAGCCAAATCTGGTAAACGTGGGGAAACTGAAGATTCAGTGATTAGAATGTCATTACACAGGAAATTTACTTTGGGTTGTTTGTGCTGCATGGCAGGTTCAGCAAGGTGCAGTTGGAAGAGCAAGCTGAGGGAAATCCAGGGAATTCAAGTGACTGGAAGAGGAAACGGCTGCGTCGTAGTGGGTGGAGAAATGGAGCTGCAGAGCTGGGCTGTGGTCACTGTGAACCATCCCCTGCCTGGAGTGAGGGTGGGAAGCCTTCTCCAGCATTTCCTGAGCATCCAAGAGCTTTGGGAATGATGGGATCATCCTGGCAACTCAGGGCACTGAGTGATGTTGAACAACTTCCACTTTGATGTGATACGAGTTGTGGTGGCTGGGGAGGGTTTTAGAGTCATGGAATGGTTTGGCTTGGAAGGGACCTTAAAGATCATTCAGTCCCAACTCTCTTCCAGGCTCCTCGTGGTTTGGGGGAGTTAGTTCTGGTCTGTGGATGGTTGATAGTGCATTTGGATGAAAGTCATTTCCATCTGTTCATCTGAAATTAAATAAGGAATAGAAAACCCAGTGATGAGGGAAAGGGGACAATTGACCACATGTGCAGGTGGCCAGTCTGAGGTCAGGAATGGGAATGGAGAAGCTGAATTACTGAAATTTCCCTAGAATCCACCATTTATGTACAATCTGGATGAAATGTAACAATGGATATAGCTTCAACCATGCATTTATTTGACCAGTTTCATCCAGGTGCAAATCCTGAGGGGGATGATTTGGGCTGGATTTGGGATTGCTGCAGTAGGATGTGTCTCCAACTGACTGTAGCATGGAGCTGTTTAATTTGCTTGCATTAAATACCATATGCTCTCTCTCTTTGTGCCAAACTCCACCAGCACTGGCATGTTGTTGCCAGTGATATTCCCTTTGGGAATAATGCCACGTCCCTTAAAAACCCGCTCTCTAAAGCTCTGCTCTGTCTCTGCAGAATTTATTGCTCACAGGCAATTTTGGTCCAGGAGCAACACGACTGTTCTTCCTTCTGGGTGCAAAAACATTTCCATAATTCAGGATGTCAAAAAAAGTGTGTAAGTAAGTCAGCAATGTCCTGCTGCCACTGGGATTTTGTCATTGTATTCCAAACAAAAGTATTTTCTAGGGAATTAGATATCCTTCTTTTTTAAATCTGTGTTTTAATTGAACCCCGTAGAAGTTAATATTCAATTATTTTGGCCTCAGAAAATGCAGGTAAGCAAGTGATTAGTGGAATTTGTGGCTAATTTAGACATTTGATTTTCATTCCCAGAAGATGTCCATGACTGGGGAGCCTTTGCATCCGTGAAATGAAGACAGTGATATCCGAATAACTCCTAAAGGAAAAGACAGAAGTGCTTTGGGATCCCTCATTGAACACACTTAAAAGGAGTAAAGAAATGGGTTTGGGGCTGGAAATGCTGATAGTAAGAAAAAATTCCTGGCCTGGTGGGGAGGCCCTGGCACAGGGTGCCCAGAGAAGCTGTTGGTGCCCCTGGATCCCTGGGAGTGTCCCAGGCCAGGTTGGATCAGCCTGGGACAGTGGAACGTGTCCCTGCCCATGACAGGGGTGGCACTGGATGGGCTTGAAGGTTCTTTCCAACCCCAACCATTCCATGACTCCATGGGCTGTGAGGATCTGAGGTTACTGCCGCCCCTCATGGGTGAGGAGGCCTTTGTGCACCACACAGGAGGGAAGAAAACAAATTTCAGGAATAAATTGAATACATTTCCAGAGTGATCTTCAGAAAATCTGGCATTATTTGCCCCGAACTACAGAAATCTTGTTTTTACTGGATCCACTTGTGAGCCAAGAGCCCCCTTTGCTGTGGGACCTCACCTTGTTGGCGAGGCAAGAGTGGCAACGCCCCCGTGCCCTCCTAGAGGACACAAAACCTTAAAAAAGATGCTTTTGAGTAGGTCTATTCTCTGAATAACTCCTAGAAAATGAAAATGAAACCACAACAAACACCCTTTAGATGCAGATTTCCAAAGGGAACTGAAATATTTACTTGATTTAATTTTATCATTCTGTAAATTGTTGTTTTTTCCTTATTAAAGGTGATAAAGTAAATTGAAAGCAGGTGTGAATTAGATGTTGGAGGGTTTTGCTGTCTGAATTTTGCTCAGTTCTGTGGCTCTGACCTGTGCTGCCCACAGAACCTAGTGAAGATCTTTTTGTAAAGAATTCAACAAAGATTTACACCAATGTCTCGTTATTTCTGCTTTTGAGCCTCCACATAATCACAGGTAACTTATTTGGGGACTAATGTGGAAGTTGTTAAGTGGCTGTGCATGACTTCCACTGAAAATCAACGTTAATTAAAATATAATTATTTAAAATTGTCCTGATACTTCAGAAACAATATTGGAAACACGGAAGGGGAAACCAAAGGAATTGATTTCAAATGAGATCCTCACATCGCTCAGGCAATGAGGATGGTTTTAAATGCAGTTCTCCTGAGACAGGGGGTAGAAAAGCAGAGGTCAGGCAGTGCCTGAAGAAAATTAATGATCTTGTGAAGCTTTATTGGGCTCCAGACTCATTAATTGCTGTGCTTTGTCATTATTTGAGCAGAGACGTTGCTCTACCCAGCTGCTTTCCACCAAGCTCTGCCATAAAGAACCAGAAATAAATAATCCATAAACGAAATAACCATTGCATGACCATGTTTACATCCAGTGAAAAAGTGGGAGAAGTTTATCCAGTCCTTGCTGTGCTAAAGTCATGGAGGAAGTGATTTCTGATACCTTATTCAGGCTCTAAATTTAATTCATTAGTATTAAGATGGTAGTTTTCTATTTAAATATATAGATATATTTATTTCCTGCCTAAATGAGTGTTACAAAACCCGTCCTCATATCTAATGGTAGCTAAAACAAATAAATATATATAATTAAAATAATATGCAAATTATTATAGCAGGTGTGTCTTGTGCCGTGAGCATTGACTTTAAAGCATTCACTGTTCTACTTAAAATCAGTTTAAGAGCAAAAATAACAAATAAAAACAGTTGAGAGAGGAATTTTAAGGAACTCCTACAATTTTTACATTTTATGTTTAATTGAAAGAAGCAAGAGACAACTTGGAAGTGTGAGAACGTGGAGATGGAGACACAGGAGGGGAGGAATTTTGCCCTTAAGGTGGACAGACAGGTTACAAAGGATGAAATAAATCATGGAAAAGCTGGGAAGTAAAAGGGAAAAAAAGGAATCTGAGGTTTGGTGTTTAAATTATTGTCTTGGGGCAAGTTATGCACTTGATTCTTTAATAGTTCTGTTGAGAAAATTTCATTTTGAAACCATCTTGGCATAGAATTGCAGAATAGTTTGGGTTGGAAATGACCTTAAAGATCATCCACTTCCAACTCCTGCCTTGAGCACCTTTCTTTCTTTTTCTGCAAGAGCTGACCTTATCATGTTTGATTGCAGAGGTTGTGTTCAATTTGCCAGCAAAATGTTGATTTCAAAATTTAGTAATTTCTAGTGATCCTTGATTCTCCACAGGGACAAGGAAAAACAACTGGGAAAAACCCAGTGGTGGAAAACAACATTAGAGACACAAAGTTTGAGTTGTTTGGGTTGTACCTTGATTTTCCAGGCAAAATTCATATTTTTGAGGTTTTATTTCAAGTTTGTAATGCAATCTTGGGGTATTTTTACCAGAATAATGAGACACAATTCCCCCGCCTAGAGATTTATTTAAGTTAATTTTTTATTTTCTTTCTTTAGAGTCCCACAATTCCCATCTTGGAGAAGGGAACCTCTGCACAAGGAGTTTGGATTCGGAGCATAACCTTCCACTTCTTCCCAAGGTGACACGTTTTGTGCCAGTGGAATTGGGGAAAAAAATAATCTGACGGGTGGAATGTGGAGCGAATTGTTTACTATGGGATGTGTGAGAGATGTGAGCTTTCACTGGGAGGAATAAATGAAAAAAGGAAAGATGATTTCTCAGGTTGGGATGGAAAACTCTCTCATGAGGCCCCAAAGGGAGAAGATCACAGAGATGAAATTTTTCTACCAACACTGAGGGGAATTTGGTAGTGGAAAAATCTCTTTAAATTCCCTGCTTGCCACAGGTGACAGACCAAATTCCATTTGTGTTTTAATTCACAATGGGGAATTGCTGCTAAACACCTTCCCTTTGTAAAGCTGGTTTAGTCCTGACTTGCAGTTTGGGAAGCAGATGGTTTTGGGCATCCTCAGGGAATTGTGCCTTCCCAGATGGGAAAAATCGGCCTGATGAGCTCCAGGTTTAATCTGGACTAACAAACTCCCACTGTTGCTTTTCCAAGGGACGCCCAGAACTGTTGAGTCTCACCAGCCAAGAGAAACCAGGGACCTGAGTGGCTCCTCCTCGGATTCGTCCCTGTGTTCCCAGGTGGGATTTGGAAAAAATCTGTTCCTGGGATTCAGCTCAAATTCCTCCAAATTCCAGACCTTGTGGATGCCGTGAAAAATGAGTGAGGTGCTTTATCAATTAATTCCCTGCTGATATTTGGATCTTTAGGAGGAGAAGTGGTTTTGGGTGAGGGGCAGCAGGCTGGGAGTACATTCCAGAGGAGTATCCTCTGTGTGCATCCAGCACTCTGCAAAGTCCGGGTTTTTATTCTGTTTTTAGAAGTTATTTCAGCTCCATTAGAAAACAGGACTTTTAAAGAGGAGACAAACAGGACGAATCAGCTGTGGGAACAACAATGAGTTTCATCTTCTGCCGAGATCAAAGGTGGAGTGACACTCCAAAAAATCAGATATCTGAACATTTCAGGTATTTAGAGATGCCCCAGCTGCAGCTGGGGTTGGTGACAGTCTCATTTCACTGTAACCAGTCCATCAATTCCTCTTTGAAGCCCATTGTCTGCGCTAGAAATGTTTTTGCTGCTTAGGATCTTTTCCAGGAGCTGCTGTTTGTGTTTCTGGCTGAGCTGTCGGAGGCTCCTGCCTCAGTCGCTGCTCTCTGCTTTTCCTTCTGCCCACTGCCTCCACAAATTGCTTTCCCTGGAAATCAAAGAGAAACTGGAGCCATGAATTTTCTTATTCTGTTTAGAGCCCGAAGGTTTGTGGCCCTCCCTATGACTTTTGTGCTTGCAAAGTGGTTTTTAGTGAAAGAGAAACCCTTGTCTGCAGCTCCAGGGAGCTCCCCACGGGCTGGGTGTGTTTATATCCATAAAACTCCACAAGAACTGAGCTCTTCCACCTGGGATCCAGGGACAGGAGGCTTGGGAATGGTCCAGAACTGTGCTGGGAAGGTTAGGCTGGGCATTAGACGCATTTCTTTGCTGAGAGGGTGGAAAAAGCCTGGAGGAGGATTCCCAGAGAGGTGGATGCTCCAAATCTTTCAGTGTTTCAGAGGCATTTGGACAATGCCGTTAATTGACTTTTGGTCAGCCCTGAACTGGTCAGGCAGTTGAATTAAATCCCTTTCAACTGAAATATTCCATTCTACGTAATTCTCCAAAAATGAGGTGAATTGCCTTGACCATAAACTCTAAAAGTTGCTATTCCCAATTTCCGTAGATTCTCACCATTATTCCCATACGCTCTGATCAGAGCTTGGTGGAAAAATCAGTGAAATTTTGTGATTATTTGTGCAAGATTGGAATTTCTTCAGTGCCCTAATAAAGGAAGGAGAGGGAATTTTTACATGGAATTTTTATATGGGCAGACTGTGAGAGGACAAGGCACAATGGTTTTCAACTGAAAGGGGACAGAGTTAGATCAGATATTAAGAAGGAATTATTTACTCAGAGGGTGGTGAAACACTGGAACAGGCTGCCCAGAGAAGCTGGGAATATCAATTAGACAATTAATTAGCAGTGCATGGCAGAAACTCTGGGAAAAACCTCAAGGAATGAAAACATTTCCCTTCTCCTTCCCTGGGGTGGTTGATGGTCCCTGAATCCTGTTCCTTGAATTCCTTCCCTGGCAGTGCTGGGAGCCCGGAAAATTGGGGTACTTTTATTGATTCAAGTGGGTCAATAAAGTTTATATTGACTTTTCTCCTTATTTTTACAGATATTTAATCAAAGGAAAACTTGGAGCAAGGTGTTCTGCATTTGAGCTTCAGGGAGAAGGAAAATTTTCACCCACCAGTTCAACAAGAGTCCTGATGTTGTTCGGAGAAAAGTTCCCGGTTCAACAGGTGAATTATTTCTCCAAACACAAAAATACCTTTTTAATTACAACTAATCTACGTGATTGCTTTTATTTTAGAGCATCGTGATGATGAATCCTGCTGAGATAATTGGCCTGAATAAACTGTCCCTACCTATGCAAATAAAAGATGGGGAAAATTGGATCTATTCTGAACATGTGGTGCTCAGGCAGGAGGGAAAGACTTCCAGGGCTGCTGAGACTGAGGGCTAAGATTAGTGCTCATCATCTGCATTTATCAGTGCTTTTTAAATTTTACTTCATATGCAAAATGGGCTTCTTTTAAAAAGAACCCACAGTGCTTTAAATACAGATATCCCTGTTGAGCACTGAGCAAAGTCTGGAATAAGTTCTGAATATAGTGTAGCTGTCCTGGGTTTGTTCAACTGCGGGGAAAACGTGTGGGATGCGGATCCTGGAGACAGAAACTTCTGGGAGATTTAGGCTCTGATGATTTGCCCTCGAAGGTTTGAATTTTGTGCGTCTGTGTTTCTAAGATTTAAGGTAATTTCAGGAAATTTGAGCATGACGTGTTAACACAATTTTGTCAGATTTTGGTGCAGTTTTTATGAGCAGAAAAGGTCGTCAAGGATTTTGGAGACTTGTGTTTGTGGCCATGAAGGTTTCGTAAAGAAGTAAAAGCACTTTTGCCTGGCTGAGGTAAAGATGATCCTGCCCAGGGAATTCTGCTTGTGTCTGAGATCCCACGTTCATGTCAACAGGCAGCTCCAGACCAGCCTTTCCTCTTTGGTGGGGGGGTTCACCCCATTTTGGTGGGGGAGTTCACCTCATTTTGGTGAAGAAGGAAGAGCTGCAGAGGTTCCAGTTTTCAGCTGGGTTTGAATCAGACCATGAGCAACAAATCTTTTTACTTTTTATTTTTTTTTTATAATCCCCAAATAGTTTGGGTTTGAAGGGACCTTAATTATCCAACTCCATGGGCAGGGACACCTTCCACAATCCCAGGTTGCTCCAGCCTGGCCTGGGACACTTCTAGGGGTGGGGAAAACACATAGTTTGTTGTTTTACAAGCATTGCAGTGGGAAGTCAATCACTGAAAATGCTGAAGGAGCCTCCAGCTCTGCCTGGCAAGGGAAGACAAGAGCTTTCAGAAGGGCTGGTGCAGCTCAGAGGGTGGGATTTCATCCAGGGGCAATTCCCTGCCGGGAGCTGCTGCTCATCCCTTGCAGCCTCCAGGAAACCCCCTCTGGGCCTGTGAGCAGCTGAAACTCTTTTTCCCTGTGTCAGCACCTGTTGTGCAAACAGGACACAGAGTTTTCCTCCTGGAATCCTCTGGAAAGGCTCTTAACCTATTTCCACGTCCCAACTTGCTGCTTCAGTCTGCAGAGAGGTGACTCTGCTCCTTCTGCTCCTTCCAGTCAGCAGCTTGAAAATGTCAAACTAGATTAGGAAGTTTAAATGGAAGCCTAACAGAGCAATCATCAGAAATATTAAAATATAATTGGAAGTGAAGGATTGGAGATAAATCTTGGAGGTAATTAATTATCATTGCATAAGCACACAGAAATGGCTGTATGTACAACTTCTTAAATCACTTTATCTAAGCTGTATCATTAATATTAGAAATATTTGGCTTGGAGACAGCAAAATTGCTGTATTTAGTGCAAAGCTAATGAGTTAGACTACTATTATACCTAGAGAAAAAATCTCAGTAGATGACAAATTATTGGTATTAAAGAGAGTGGGTACTTTTTATAATTATTTTTCTTTGCACAATCCAGGAGAGTCTAGAGGTTCATAATAGATTTTTCTAACAATAAAGAGAAAATTTGAATCCTTAGCAGTAATCAAGTAAAACTGTCATGTGGTAACATGATAAATGAGGTCTGAAAGCAGAGCCATCATCCTGAGCCAGCAGTCCCAGGAAAGATTAGATTAAAATAGCTTAGATAGAAAATACTGGAACAAGTCCTGACTGGGGAGGGGGGAAAAAGGACGAGCAAGAGTTACTCAGTAAAAGAAAGGGAGAAATAGGGAACAAGAACCACCTGGATTGGGAATGAGGCTCATGCAGAGGAATATTCTCTGCCCAGGAGTGTGGAAGGGAGGACGAATATCCTGGTCTGGGGCAGCTGAACAACTTGGTGAAGGTCTGTGGAGAAATATGGATGAGATTGGGGTGTTTGAGTCTGTGAAGAGTCACAATAAATACCTGGATCTGAGTTCCAAAGGCTGCTGTGCAGCTGTGCTCCCTTTCCCAGAGAAGGTGGATGTGGTTTAGCATTTTGGGGATGTTTGAACACCTTGACTCCAGAGTCCAGGGGTTCATATTGAACGCAGAGCTTGGATTTGTGAGATTCTGGAGTTTTTTGCTAATTATTCCTTTCCATACTTTCATTTTTCTTCTTTTTCATACTATTTTCCCTCCTCCAGTATGGAAAGCAGGGTAATACAGTGAGAATTTGAAAAGTCTCATTTTGCCTCATGGGATGTTTTCCCCTGTGCTCTGAGGCACAAGAACAGCGTGTCCTTGGGCTCTTTGCAAACCCTACATTCCTCAGGATTCTCTTTCCCAGGGCAGGTGTTCCTGGAGAAGGCTGGATCAGCTGAGGGTTGAAGAAATGTCAGTGCAATTGGGTGGAGCAGATCCATCAGGAAAATGTGACATGTGAAGGTATCCCATCACAGGGACAGGGCTCCTTTATTTACCCCAGTGGATAAAGATTTCGCTGCCCTTCCCGTGTGTCCCCAGCACAGGAAGGACATGGAGCTGTTGGAGCAAGTCCAGAGAAGCCACCAGGATGATCAGAGGGATGGAGCAGCTCTGCTGTGAGGAAAGGATGAGAGAACTGGGATTGTTCAGCTTGGAGAGAAGCTTCGTAGTGACCTCATTGTGGCCTTTTAGGACCTGAAGGATCTAGAGGAAAGATGGAGAGAGACTTTGGACAAGGGCATGTAGTGAAAGAGGAAGGCAGAATGGCTTCACAGTGACAGAGAGGAGGTTTAGATGGGATATTAGGAAGGAATTCTTCCCTGTGAGGGAGGTGAGGCCCTGGCACAGGGTGCCCAGAGAAGCTGTGGCTGCCCTTGGATCCCTGGAAGTGTCCAAGGCCAGGTTGGAGCGGCCTGGGACAGTGGGAGGTGTCCCTGCCCATGGCAGGGGTGGCACTGACGGAGCTTTACAGTCCCTTCCAACCCAAACCATTCCATGATTCCATGAAAGAAAATACGAAGTTTATTGGTTTGATCCCACTCCGGAGTTTGTGGATTCCTCTCAGCTCTGTCACACTTGTTCACTTTCAATTTTTGCCTCTGATGTGGAATAAATCCATTCATGGGCTGCAAATCTTGGCTCAACAATTATGTGCCATTGTGACTAAGCAGGAGAAGAGGCACTGAGATAAATGATTTTTTAATTTGATGTACTTATTGTTTGAAACCTGACAATTGTTTTCCTCTTTATTCAGTGGTGAGCTTTTCTCTGTCTTTTCAGACCAAGTGAATAAAGAGCTATAACAAATATTGAAGGTTTAGAATTCATAAGCCAGTGCACAAAAGTATCTCTCCCACTTTATAAATCACATTGTCCATTTGAAAGATTTTGCTTTAATGACTGGAAATAAATTGGAGGCTGAGATTTTTTTCAAAGACTGTTTCTCTGGGAACAACAAAATAGCTGGGGAAAATTCTACAGCAGTTAAACATTCTGAAAGGAGAACAATTGATCCAGAACCCTAAATGTATGAAATCAAATCAATGAAGATGTCATAATTAACGAGGAGTGGGTCTGGTGCTGTTCCAGAAAAGGTGTTTTATGCAGCTTGAGTTTTTGCAGTGATGCTCTTTCCTTCCAACTCCCTTTGGCAGCTCTTGTGTACTGGAATTGATGGCAGCTCCCAGCAACTCCAGCTGGAGACGAGGCCACTGAGTCAGGGATGAAGGGATGGCACTGCCATCAAAACGCTGGATAATACCTGGGTGTGACAGACTGAAAGCAGCTGAGGGTTTTTTTGGATGTGGTGCAGATCTCAGGGACAGTTTCCTGTCTGTGAAGCTCATGTGGTGTCGTGAGGAGCAGGGGGAAGCTGAGGATAATCATAAATGCTCCCGGGGATAAGGGTGTTCACAGAGCCTTGGTTCCTCCTCGCACTGTTTTGTGGCAGAGAATGAAATGTAAGTGGAATCAGCACTCCTGGATTGTGCAGTCACCACTGTGTTATGATTTGAGCCTTGGTGCAAATGAGGGGAAGCGTGTGAGGAGCAGCTGAGGGCACTTGGTGTGTTGAGTTGGAGAAGAGGAGCCTGAGGGGAGTTGTCACCTCATTGCAGTGACAATTCCTGAGGAGGGGCAGGCCCTGATCTCTGCTCTGGAGGGACCAGGAACAGGAGGCAGGGAATGGCTGGAGTTGGGTCAGGGCAGGGGCAGGTTGGATCTCAGGACAAGGTTGTGGTTCCCCCAGAGGGTGGTTGGTCACTGTCAGAGCTCCAGGAGGGTTGGGATGATCCTCTGGGGACAGGGTGGGACTCCTGGGATGGTCCTGTGCAGGGTCAGGACTTGGGCTGGATGATCCTTGTGGGTCCCATCAACTCAGCATACTCTGTGATCCTGTGAAATGCAGCACTTTGGAGTTCCCTGCTCCATCTCCACCAGTGCTAATCCCCAGTTTAACCCCGTTTTCAATCTGGGCTATGAATGTTGTGGATGTGCCTCTCCTTCTGTCATCCTCAGGCAAACTCTCCTCCCAGTCCTCGCAAATACACTGGAACAGCTTTTCAGCAACGTTTGTCACCAGGGATTAGAGCCTGTGCTGCCCATTAATTCAGACATACCCTTGACCCAAGGCTTTGTTTCTTCCAGAGAACCGTGAGTGTCGCGAGCGGCGGCGCCTGCTCTTGATGTGACGATTTTGAGTTAAATGATACAGCGATAAAAAAAGAGCAAATTGCTTTAAAATGTGCAGAGAGAAGACACAGAAAATACTCAGTGAAAACCAGATTGAAGCTGCACTGAATGAGCAGAGGGATAGATGGCTTCTGAAAAGAAAAGAAACAAACGGGCTAATTCTGTTCAGACACTGTTTGTTGCTTAATTTTTTTTTACAGAATGAGCCTGGGTGAATGACACTTTCTTAGCCATAAAAAACTACACCGGAACCTTGATTTTGCCAGGCTGATGAGGAGCAATAAGAGAAGGGTATGAGGAAACTCGTCTCCTGCACACCCTGCCCCATTTAGTTTGAGTCACTCAAACTAATTCAGTTTTAGTCATTTGAGTTCACTCCTTTAATGACTCAAAGTAATCACAACGTATAAAACTCAGGGGTTAAGAAAACCTCTTTAAGTGTATTTTGCTGGTGGCATTGACGACAAAACCATTCTAAGTGGTCTGAGCATCTGGGGGCGCTTCAGGGAAGAGCCACTCGGGGAGGTGCCATCTTCTCCCTGCTGCATGGTCAAAACAGGCCATTTTCCTCACTTTCAGTTTTCAAACCCAACTGCTGCTCTTGCCAGCTCTCCACAGGCTCTCCAGCGAAACAATTTCTCCTGTAATACATCCCTTCACCTGTTTCCATGGCAAAGAGGGAGCACCTTCTCCTAGGCTGATTCACTGATCTGTTATTTCCTCTCAGGAATTATTACTGGAGAGCGTGGTCTGTGGAATGGGGCTGCCTCCTCTTTGTCCTGAAGAGTTGTGTCTGAACAGAGCATTGTCGAGATTTAATTGCAGCCTGTTCTCAGCCTGTTCAGCAGCTCTTGGGCTTTGGATGGAAGGTGGAGGTAAGAGGGTGTCAGGGAAGGCAGACAAATGAAGCCTGTGCATGGAGAAGTGCTCAACAACCCTCTGAAAGCAGAAGTGCTGCTTAGGGAGTTGTTTTTCTGTGCGTTTTTAAAAGGTTGTTTCAGTACCACCAATAAGTAAATTTAGGCAGGTCACCACTTAGTTCTTGTGGTCATCAAAATTAAGAAGCATCAAAGTAAATCTTTAAAGACTAGTTTGTTAATGGTCTTCTAGTGTTTCTTCCATTGGTTCTATTTCTAGTCTTGGGGGTTTTTTTGGGTTTTTTTTGCTGGCTCTTGCCTTGCTTGTCTGATTTAAGGAGGAATTGGTGCTTTGGGACACCACGATGGAAGTACCAAATGTGTCACCAAACAGTTCCATTTGCTCCACTCCTCCCAAATTTTTCTCGAGCCATGTGGAAGGGAAATCACATGCTGAGAAACAGATTCCATAAGCATGAAGAGGCTGCAGAGTAAATTAAACTGATGACCATGGTTTAACCCAGAGTCTCTGCCTGGGTCTGTCAATGGGTTTTTCTGGGTTGTGACACAGTGGAAGGAACCTCAGAGCAAAAATGCTGTAATTAAACCTATTAATTCCCAGGAAATGATGCCCTGTAGCTTAATGGCTCACGGGAGGAGGTGCAGAAGGACACCCTGACAGTGGCCAATTAGGTCAATCAGCAGGATTTTCCTTTCCTGCTTTTAGGGAGCCTTTAAGAGAGGTTGGGAAGATACAGGGATCTGCAATTTGGGGCAAAGCAAGAATGGTTTAGAACTGAACATTATCAACAAAGTCATTACTGATGAAGAGACCTTTGGCACATGAGTGACTGGGGGAATAAATCATTTAGGATCAATTATACAGAGTTCCTGGAAAATGGGGAAAAGCAGATAAAGCCTGGAAGGAAGGAGAAGACTCAGGGAGGGAAGAGAAAAGGCCAAGTAGGTGAGGAGAGAATTGAGGTTACTGCAGTGATAACCGTTAAACAGGACTCTTTGCAGAGACCTCCCACTGTAAAAGAGCAGGGAGAGATAAAACAGCAGGGAGAAAGGTTTCTGGTCCTGGAGTTGCCCTCACATATTTCTGTGTGACACTGCAGGAAGGGAGATGCTCATCAGTGCCCTAAAAGTAGCCAGCATGGAAATATCAGGATATTGCAATAACTGAGGGAGATCCTGAACAACTACATTTAAAAATATAGAAAAAAAAGAGGCTAATTTTAGCTCAGCCTTCGAGGCCAGTGTAGAACAGAATAAACTCAGTGTATTTAGGAGTGCCTGAGGCTTTCCCAGTGCAGGAGGAACTCCTGAGGCGCGTCTGGAAATTCAGCAGATAATGTTTTTCCACTGCTGTTATCACTGCAAAGATAACTCAGCTCCTCCCTATGTCTGTCCTGAAGTCGCTTCTGATAAGGGTGTGTTTCTTTTTATGACCTAAAGCAGCTTTCAGAATCATTGGTCTTTTGAAAATGTATGTATTTCCAACCAACTGAGCATTCCCAATCCCAGGGGACAGCACACCTGGAATGCTGCATTTACCACAAACAGAACCTGCTCCATCCATGACCCAAGAGGGGACGGGGAGTTTTCTGTGTATGTTTGTGCACTGATTATTAAGAGCACTTAATATCTAAATTTATTTATAACGCATTAATTTATTTATATAATCTGATAGTAAAAATTGACCCACTTCAGAATGTTGAAGCAGTTCAGAGGGAAACATCCTTCATTTTTACTGCGGGGAAATAGGGAAAAAGGGGAGCAAGATGACTTTAAAATGTCAATGTTACATTGGAGCAAAGCTTCTTGTTGGGCTTTTGTACCACTTTCTATCAAACATATTAAAACTTCAAATAAATCTTATGATTAATATGTTGGGAAGTGATTCACAGCTCCCTGAAATCAACACAGAAAATGCCATTTACCCTTTTTTTTCCTCCTATTGATTTCAATAGAAGGTACATGGAAACTCTCAGACTTTCACGTCATGAAACCAACTCTCATCATTGTATCAGACAAAAAGAAATGATCTATTTTTAAATATTAAGTCACTCTTGTTCTAATATCATTACAAGGGGTAGGACACAGTATTTACCTGTCTATCTCTGGGGTCTCTTTTCTATTTCAGGGTCTGGAATGTTCTTTCTGAGTGATGCCTGTCAATTATCTCTGGTTGCTGTGTTGGCTGAGTCACAAAATGCCATTGCAGGGAAAGAAAAACACAACACAAAAGAATTGTGAGTAATGATATTGATGGGAACCAAGACCAAATAATAATAATGCCTGGAAAATAAAGCTGCACGTTGAAATCCCCTTTGAGAAGTTTGGGGAAGGACAGAGGAACTGGTCAACTTTTGTAAGAGAGGGGCACGTTGGGTTTTTTGTGTTTATTCCTGCAAAATATCCTTTTTTTCTTGGAATTGTATTGACTGAGTGGCTATTTAGAACTACCTAATATTTCTATGTTTTGAGCACTGTTTTGTAATTATATTTTCCTTCCATCCATCATCTTTTGTTTGCTCTGTGTAAGACACTTCCTTTTGTTCTGCTTTTATTCCCTTATCCCCAAGAGGGTTGTTAGAGCGGGTTTTATTTTCTTGTCTGTTGTTTTCCTAAGCTGATCTCCTTGTTTTCTCTCATTTTCTTGTTCTCTTTGCCACTTACACTCATTGTTTGTGTCTTCACTTACAAACCTGCCTTGATCCTGTTTTGCTTGAGAAGAATTGCTCACTTTGGCTCCAGTTTGGAGCTGTAACTATATTTGCTTATACATAGTTTTTTTATTACCATGACAAATCCTTTTATTTAAGGGTGTCTTGTTAACAGAGCCTCTTGTTATCTTCATTCCTTCTGTCCTCAGTGATTTTAAGGCTCTGCTGCTGATTTTGCTGATGAGGGTTGCTTTGTCCCCTTCCAGTATTAACTTGTGAAGGATGTGCAGGTCACTTCCCACAGCCAACTGTAGCATTTCTCTCTAATTTTTCATTTAATTTGTGTTTTTATGCTAATGATGGTTATTTTCACAAAATTTCAGCCACAGAATATTCTGGCTGGAAATATCCACAAGGACCACGGAGTCCAACTCCTGGCTTTGCCCAGGACGCCCCACAATCCCACCCTGTCCCTGAGAGCCTTGTGGAACTTCTTGTTCTGAAATGGGAATTGGCTGAGAAGTTTTACACAGTTTTGGCATCGCCAGTGACGTCAGAATTCACCCAAGAAAAATATTTCCCATTTGCAAAGAGATCAGGCAGAAACCACACATTTGGTATGTTCTTTGTCACAGGTTCACAGGTTATTCCGAGTTGGAAGGGACCCACAGGATCATTGAGTCCAACTCCCAAGTGATTCCCACCCAGGGCTCAGCCCCACAACCCTGGAACCACGGGCACCATGCTCCGTCCAGCCAAGCCTCCCACCATCCAGCCCATGGCACTGAGCTCCTCATCCAGTCTGACCTTAAACACCTCCAGGGATGGCGACTCCACCACCTCCCTGGGCAGCCCATTCCACTGAGGGATCACTCTCTCTGCGAAAGACCTCTTCCCAACATCCAGCCTAAGCCTCCCCTGGTGTAGCTTAAAGCCATATCCTATTGTTCTGGTGTCGTCAGCCTGAGAGAAGAGATCCTCACCCATCAGACACCACAAATGCAAATATCCCAGCAATGCCTGGGACAACCTGCCCTGAAGTTGGTGGAATCCCTGTCCTTGGTTTCTGTGTCCCCTCCAGAGCAGACACCAGGGTGAGCTTTGGGTTATCAGGAAGGAAATACCCAAGTTGACACCATCTCCCTAAGCCTTTATCTTTGTAGCTTCATCTGCGCTGACTTTCCCTCCAAGATAATTTGGTTTGATCTGTATTTTGGAATGTTTCCAACTCTCCTTTCAATTCCTAATGTTCAGCTGAGCAGCTGCTTTTGAATCCCTTAGAGAACCAGCATTTCATGAGGGCTCAGATGATGCCCGGCCGTGTCTCCGGATTAGGGTGACAGAACAGGGAGCTGGAAGTGGCCCAGGATCAGCTCCTTTGCACCAATGGTGTCACTTACCTGCAAAATTTCGTATTTCAGGACTCATGATTTCAGGAGTTGACACTAAAAACATCAGAATATTAAGTGATATTAATTTCTGGAAACAGAGGTCAAGGTGACTCGGAGAGTCCCTCACTTGATTTGCAGCAGAGCTCTCCCAAGGGACTTTTCTGAATGAAGAGAGTAATGAAAATAGTGCCAAGGGGTGAGTAAATTTTCTTCAAATATCTTTGTAACGTGACTTTCTGCTCTGTTACTCCTCAGGAGCTCNCAGCTCCTTTGCACGAATGGTGTCACTTACCTGCAAAATTTCATATTTCAGGACTCATGATTTCAGGAGTTGACACTAAAAACATCAGAATATTAAGTGATATTAATTTCTGGAAACAGAGGTCAAGGTGACTCGGAGAGTCCCTCACTTGATTTGCAGCAGAGCTCTCCCAAGGGACTTTTCTGAATTAAGAGAGTAATGAAAATAGTGCCAAGGGGTGAGTAAATTTTCTTCAAATATCTTTGTAACGTGACTTTCTGCTCTGTTACTCCTCAGGAGCTCCCCCTTGTCCTTCCTGGTTACTCAGTGTGTGGATCCATTCCAGAACTTTCTGGAGCCCTAATTCCACATGACTCCTCTGATGACACCAGTGAGACAAGAGAGAGGTCTGTATGTTACAACTGCTGCTGGATTTGAGATATATATGTATTTTTATATGTATATATTTCTATTTTATCATCAAATACCAACCCCATCCCTTCTTACCCTTGGCACCAGCATTTGTGTCTTCATTATTCCTTTCCTAATTGATTATTTCCACATCTTTCCACTTTGTCCAGCTCCAACTTTGTCATATTTCACAAGATAACCAGTTGCCAGTTGATATTTCAGCCTTTTCTGGCGCTGAGGTTGAAGTCCCACATATCTGGCAGTCTCCAGCCTGCCTTGATTGATGGACTTTTATCTCCTGTAATTTGTCCTGTCTCACCCCACCTCTCTCCCCTTCTTTCCCCTCAGCTGCTGCCCTCCCATTAAAAAACTCAGTTTCTCTATCAATCACTGTTATATGGGAATTTAGTCTTTACATCTGGGCAAAGTTCTGAGTGTCGGGGCCCTCAGAGAAGGTGTAGAACTGTAGGAAACTTTGCTCCTTCCTAAAGCCCATAAATATTCCATAAAAGCAAGATTTAGTGTCGCATCCAAGTGTTCCACTCACTCCATAATATCCCTGGAAGGCTTTGCCTTGTCTGTCCACCTTGGATTTGTGAGCGTGTGTTAAACTGATTTTTGAAGCCACTCTTGCCATTTTAGCTTTTCCAGCTGATTTTATGGTGCTGTAAACTGCTTTCTCTCTTTTACCACAAAGTCGGGTCATTTCACTTACCACAAAAGGGGGAAAAAACTTCTGGCTATAAAGTAAAATAAAAAAAAATTATAGTGTTGTGTTTGCTCCCAGCCTTTTTTTTTTTATTTTGCCTCTGGAAGATTTTAACAATATCTGGGGCCTGGGAAGGAAAAGCTCATTTTGCAAAGGCAGCTGTTCAATTAAACTTCTTTTTTTTCCTCTCCAACTCCGCTCTCAAGGACTTTCAACTTCTGCTGGATCAGAGAAGAAACCCAAAATTTTATAGAAAAGAATACTTTTCTGAAATTTCTGCATAATTTATAATGAGTTAAAAAAAAAATAAATCAGGATTTCACCCCAAGCTCTGACCTATTCCCAGAGGTAATTAAGCTCAGGTTTAATTTTTAAGCAACTGGAGAAGAAGGAGGAAAACCAGAAGGGGCTTCTCCAAACTTCTGGCTACACTGAAATGTTAAAATGACTCTCTTAAAACACAGGAAGTTGAAAAGCTCTGAAGAAATCCCATGGGAATGGTGGGGAAACTGTCTTATCCTGCATTTCATGTTTATTTTATGGGCACTTTCTGTGCCTGAATAAATTATATGGACTTTGACATCCTAAATGATGGAACAGAGATGATCAACTCCTTCCCGGATTTAGAGTGTTTCAGTTTTGAGGCTTTAACCTTGGAAGGTTCCATGAGAGACCAAGGTGGATTAATTGAGATCTTGGGGAGTGGGCACTAATTATTTTTAACTCCAAAAATTGGACTTTTTGGGAAGCACATCCCCCAGAGTTTCAGCTGATATCAAGATGATGATGATGATTATTGCTATTTTTCTGAACAGGGAATTCACTGTGTTCAGATTAAATTTCCTTTACATGAGTTTTTCCTGTAATTTTTTCCTTTCCAGCTCTAAGTTTTCACTCCGTTTTCAGGTAAAACAGGGAATATTGATGAAGAATGTGGT